>JAYMSW010001370.1:0-16783 GCA_036897725.1 Erodium texanum | reverse complement strand
TCGGGAATTGTCGCGATCCTCTACCTCGCGGCCCTGTGGAATACTTTAACCAGCTACCACCGTATCGCGTCCAGGATCGACACGTATCTCATAGAGCAGCAGAGGATAAGGGGGATGATTCACGACGCCGAGAGCCAAAACGATGTAGTTTTGGAAATAGACCGGGGACATGTCATGAAGCCTGATGGGTTTGTTGTGTTTAAGCGTTTGGTTTGCATTTGGATCTCCGTTTTGGCCCTTTTCGGGTTCACCGCCGTCGTGTTATCGTCGTCAAGGGTTCTCTTGTGCCGCTGGTGAACAGAAACCGCCGCCGGCAGAAGATATCTTTGTCGGTCCGGTACTTGTACTAAATAAGTTTTTCTATTATTTATTTTATGTATTTTTGTCTGTAAAATTATAATGAAGAAAGAGTATGCAATATATTGTTGCCGTTTTATTTGAACACAAGCTCAAAATGGCTGCAAAATCTTACCACATTTTTGGCAGTAGGAGAATCGAGTTTAAATTTATTATGCTTTAAATTTGATTTAAAATATTAATTTTAGATTTCAATATTATTAAGGTCCAACCCACCTAAAAGTTCGAATTAATAAGTAGAGGCCCAATCTTGTTATTTATGTTGGTATTGTGATTGACATCTATTCGATGTGGGACTCTGACAGATACAGATTCTAATAAACTCAAAATTTAAACTCGATCTTCAACAACAAATAATAGACATGTTCCAAATGTAACCCAACTTGATAGGATGTATAATAAAAGTCGTAAATGTATAACCCATAAATTAAAGGTCAAAATGTTATTTATAATGAACATTTACGAGATATGTGTGGCTAGATAAATAATGAACGAATTGGTTCACGAGTTTGTCAAGTTTTAGGAGAAATTCATGAAATAGAATTTGTTTTGTGCTCGAATTTGAATATTGAACAAATCGATTGTCAAATGTCTTTAAAAGCTTAGCTCATTTACGGGCTTTAAGCACCACTGATGGGTTGGGCTGTTTCTTTTCTAATGATGTTGTGGGTATTGCTGGGTTGGGCCCAATACCATGGGCTGTGTAATTTAATTCCCAAACGGCCCAAAGAGAGGCTACTACTCAGACGTGCTTCTGTATTGCAGGTGCTGTGTGGGCCTGAAGGCCCGTAACAAGACAGGCGTACATTAGCGGCACATTTTAGCGGCAAATCCGATAAAATAATTTTAAGCGCGAAGCTTCTCCAGGAAGTTGAGTTTCGACACAGCGAAGCAGCTTCATTACTTTGATGTTCGGTCTCTTCAACTGCGATTCTCAGAGGTACAGTTGATTCTATTTCGTACATGTGTATATTTTCTATAATTACATCTTAAGATACTGAAATGTGAGCTACTGTAGAGAAACCCTAGATCTCGATCTCTCCCTTTTGATCGATTTTGCTTGGTAATTCTAGCTTAATATGAGCTTCTGGTAGTCGATGAAGCATTTTGGAGACTTGGATGATCAATTTGACTCGTGGGTGTTTTGGAATTGTGTGTAATTTTACTGGGCCATGTCTAAACCCAAAACTTCCATTTCCCAGTAGTAGCAAGGTTTGTGAATTGAATTCACATGAAACTGAAACATTTTGTGAAGAAAAAAAATGAAATTGAAATAGAAATGCTTACAGTTATGTGGCTTAATAGTGTTGTACTCCAGTTAGTTGTTATGGTTTTGGACCTTAATTAAAGTGTATAGGGTTGATTTGGATGAGTACTAGTGTCATTGACTGGGATGGATCACGAACAATTAATCAATGGGGGCAAAATTGTGAAAGGAAAGAACAATGTGAATAGTAGAAATCGACTGATGATGTGAACCTTTGATCTTAGCTTTGTCAGGTTTCTGGTTTCTTATAATCAGCTCCCATGAGATGCTATCCTTAGTTCTTACTTTGACTGATTGAAACAAGAAAACTATCGTTCTTGCAAATGCCCTATAACCCATTTAGTTTTTTTTTTTAGAGACAACACTTAGATTTCAGTACTAGGCTTGTATTGTCCTCTACCATTTATATTCCCACAATTGATTTACAGCGCTTAGTCCAACCATTGTGTACACATAAGTATTTGACTTTTATGTGTAAACATGATCCCTTGGTGAAGATACAAAAGTAAAGGAGCTACTTAATTTAATCATGTTGCTTATATTTTGTAGGCCAAGCATAATAAGATGGAGAATATACAGTACGCCGAGGAGCTTGTGAGGGAGTTCCTTGTTTTTAGAGGGTTTACAAGTACACTACAAGCCTTTGAGATAGAACTATGTACTGATATTGGTAAAGGGTTTCAAGTGGATAAGATATTAGACTTAATCTTCTCAGTGTACATTCCCAGTTTCCAGGCAGAAAAATTAGTTGGGTTGCTGCATTTTTTCAAAAATTGTTTATCTTCATCTTCCGAGGCTGTGTTTGTTGCTACTGTGTCAAAATTGGAGATCTCTATTCTTCGCTACTATATTATTCATGCTATACAATCAGGAAAGAAGGAAAAGGTTGTGGAGTTTTTTGGGATTTATGGCAATGATTTGCTGCAAAGGGATCATAGTTGGAGTCAGTGGTTTGGTAGGTTCATCTCATTATTATCTCTTTTTGTATGGACTTTTTGCTTTTTCTTTCATTAATATCATTGATGCTTTTTCCATGCAGCCATTCCTTATATAGTAAATCCAAGCTTGGATCCCCAGTTTCGTATTTACTTCTCCAAGGAATGGTTTGAAGCTTTGCGTCTTTCTGTGAGGAATTTCTTCAGCGAGATCTTCAATGGTACTCATATCCTTTGGAATGAATGTCATATGAATTTCTAGTTTGATTCTTGGCTAGCTGTGGGTAAATTGCACACAACTACCTTCATGAATTGTCCACAAACACATGAATCCATTGTAATTTTTCACGAACACACGAATCCATAGTAAAGTTTCCACAGAGGACCACAGACATATGACTACCCTTATGATTTTTCATGTGTCACCAAAGTAGACAGAAACCATCAGTTTTTTTTACACATGAGTGAATTTTAGAATATCCCCTAACTACTCACTATCACACCTTACTTTTCCTATTTCAGTTTGATTCTGCTCTTGAAATCCTTCACGGAATCAGGGAATGAGTAGTTTTGGGATATTATAAAATTTTAAACTCATGTGACGAAAAAAATCGATTTTTTTATGGTTTCCGTCTATTTTGTAAGATGGTGACATATGATAAGTCACAAGGGTAGTCGCATGTTTGTGAGCAATTCATAAAGGTAGTTATTTGCAATAAACCTTCATTCTATAATCAAGGTTCGATACAAATCAATAAGTTTACACCCATGCATATGCTGTCAACATGTAGAAGTTTTTATCAGGATTGAAATGCAGTATAGTTATTTTTAAATGCTTACTATTGGGGTTTATTTCATGACCAAAGATGTCAACTCTTTCACAAAAATCTCTTGTTTGTGTGACACATTTGAGGTTAGAATATCAAGAGACCAAATGCTATGGGTTAATTAGTTTATAATGTTAGTTTACAATTTGTAATTAATTAGTTTATAATTGTTAAGTTATTGGATCTTGGAGGAAAGTATCCTTGACTAGACCACGTATCCCTGCATTGTTGAAGATCAGTTCTGAGAAGAGTACGGTAAACCATCTAAAAAAAGACATCAAGCAACTTAATCTCAAATTATCACAACTTCAGATATTATTGGAGGAAAAAGAGAGTCAATTACGCCGGTTAAGGAGGTAATAATGATAATTCATATGAAAAAACACTGGTCATGTAATTTACAACATTGTTATCATAGAAATATATCTTCTTTCTGAACCAGTAATGCTTCATCAATTACCGATGCAAACATGGAAAGAAGCAACAGTCCAAATGTATCAAATGTTGTTCGTGAAGAGAACATTCTTCCATACCCTGAATCTCGGGAGAGTCTGGGGCCCACTACATGCTTCACTGAACCAGAACTCAGTCAAGATCGAGCTGTAGCTGGACCCACCAAAATTCCATCAGAGCCTGAATTTAGCAATGATTCGAGTTCTTCATCAGGACCTCTTGTTGATGGTGGAAATGGTGATATTAGCCAAACGTCATATGATGCTTCTGTTATTGGTAGGTTACTTTTCTCCATCATTTTGTTTCTTCATGAACTGTGGGTTCTCAACAAGTTCTGTGATAATATGAGTACCATATTTAAATCATGTAAGACCTAGTTTGAATACTTGAAAAGCTTATGGTTATATAAAATGCTTGAATCATGTAAAACCTAATTTGGTGGTTATATAATATTAGTTAGGATTGTTATTAGTTAAGATGATTACAGATTTATTTTGAGATCATAGTTGAGTAAGAAGTTACTGAATATATCATGGCAGATACTGGAAGAGAAATGGAGGAAGAAGAAGAGTTCCCTGATGTGAAAGCAGACTTCCAGGTGCAATTCTTGTTTCACTAATTCCTAGGTTTGTTCTTTATCAGGGTTTTGTAACCTTAAATAAACCATGGTTTGCAGGAAACCTTTCTAGGGCACACAAGTCTGATAAGTCGGTGTCGCTTTTCTGCATCCGGGAACAACATAGCCAGTGCTTCCATTGATGGCACAGTCAGGTACATAATATAAAAATGATGTCATATGTTGTCTTACAAATTAAAGGGTTAAAGTTTGAATGCTTTTGGTTTGTCTTGCAAAGCCGTGCTTCCAACAATTCTCTTATATATTTGTGAATGCAAATATTCTAAATATTATCCTACTTGCCAAAATTCTGAAATAGTAAAGTTCTGGCATTGTTTTGGCTATTGTGTGTGTGTGTGTGTATATATATCAAATACTTAGATTTTGCTCTAACTATGTTTTATTTTCTAATTTCCAAATTGGACATCCTTTTTGCTTGCTTTTTTACAGGATATGGACTTATGAGTCGTCGACACCATCTTCTAGAAATGCAACCATTTATTGCGGATCTGAGATTATGTCACTTGACTGGGAGTGTAAATCCGATCGATTGGTATGAAACTTCTTATTTTCCGGTCTCCATAATTTCATAAATTACGTTTCATGTGGGAATTTTTGTTTCGATGTTTTGAGATTAGACAGTCCTGCTTTTAATTATAGCTGTTCTTTTGAATAAAAGCTTCTCATAGGTACGGGCAATGGAGGTATCAAAGCATGGAATGTTGATGCAAAAAGGGTTGTCTGTGATCTTAGCACAACCGATGCATATCCAAGGTTCTTACTAAACTTACTTTGATTTCGATTCTTCTACTTGTGCTTCACTCATATATTATATGTTGTGCTGCAGTGTCTTGGATCTGAAGTGCAGTCCTGTGGAGCCAATATTTGTTTCTGCAGCAGCATCTAGAGGGTATTTTCATCTTTGTCTAATATTTTATTTGAAGCTGCATGCTTTATCTTGAAACTTTTATCAGGCTGAATCATGGTATGGTGTCGCTACTAGTTGAAAGGGTTAGTTACACATAACTACCTTTATGAATTGCCCACAAACACAGAAACCCATAATAAAGTTTGCACAAACGCATGACTACCCTTATGGATTTCCACGTGTTACTATCGTGCAAAATAGACAGGAAACATAACAAAATTTCAATTCTTTTCGTCACGTGAGTTTGAAATTTTAAAACATCCATTCACATCCTTTAATCTTCCGATTTCAATATGATTCTCTTGAGGATTAAAAGAACGGAATCAAATTGAAATCAGAAGAGTAAAGCGTGAGAAGTTTTGGGGTATTCTAAAATTTACACTCACATGTAAGTCATGTGACGAAAAAGACGAAATTTTGATGGTTTCTATCTATATTGTATGATGGTGACACGTGATAATTCATAAGGGTAGTCGTGTTTGTGGACTATTCATAAAGGTAGTCATGTGCAATTATCCCTAGTTGAAATGGCTAGTTCTTAGACATGGACAGAAACCGTGCAATACTATCTTTTGCTTATTCTTGCTTTTACAATGCGTGCATGAGCTTATCGGGTTCTCATTGACATTCTAGGCACGGTTCGAGTTACATTGATAGTTTAGGGTATGCTTCATTAACTGTCTGGAACATGAAGACTTGGAAGCCTATGGTACGCTCTTTCTTGTCTCATAACTTCACATCGAAGAGCAATCTCAGATTCATGTTTAATGTATGTTTTTGATGTCTTAACGCTTCATTGGCTTCAATGAAGACAGTCCTTCCTCTTGGCAAAGATCCACCAGCAATTACTTCATTATGCTTTAATCACAATGGAAAGATCTTAGCTGCTGCTGCAACAGACGGGATGATTCACATGTTCGGTATCCTTTTGATTCACATGATCGATGACATGATTAACGGTTTAGATTTGATTTAAATCTTCCTTAACTAGCGAAAGACATGGGTGCTGGTTTACAAATCACGGGGTGGCCTGCACATGATTCTGCTATAAGTTCCATCCTCTTCGGGCCTGATGAGACGAGCATTTTCAGTTTGGGTTTGGATGGAAAGGCAAGTGCCTTGATTTGTACTTCATTTTATTCATGTTTTATGCCTCGACAATGTCCTTTCCTCCGCTTAATTGTGAACCTGACAGTCGGTTTTATGGTGGCAGATATTTGAGTGGAGCTTGCAAAACCAAGGCAAGATCCTCTGGTCGAGGAACTGTAAGAGGTACTCACTTTAACCGGCCCATCTAAACCTGGATCAAATATACTAGCTTTGAAACATACGGGCTTGTGAAGGATCCTTAGTAACTTCGTTGTGTTCCATTTGGTAGGTACTGTGACGCTGAGAGCTTAAAGCACCGCGGGCATGAAATGGCATTAGATGCTAACGGAAGGAGACTTTTGGTAACATCTAGTAGCGTTCGAGCGCCCATATATCAGGTAAAACTCGATCTCCCTCCCGTGCATGCTCACTTAGTCAAGGTTGCAAAAACGCTAGGCACTAGTCGGGCTGGTAGGGCCTCTAGGGATTAAATAGTAACTAGTCAGGTATTAATATGATTTGTATTTTTATTAAGTAAATTATTATACACATATACAATCAAAATATGAATTATACTGTATAAAACAAAAATAATAAATATTTAAGATATGTAAACATAAATATTTAATATCTGGTACCTTCATATCCTTAAAACTTAAGAAAGAGCCAATAATGTTTTAATATTTAAATGAAATTGGGACGGTGTTCTAAAAATCCCCGTCTTAACCGATTTTAGAACATTGACCCACATAATCGCTCAAAAAACACTCCACCAATTTATAGCATCCGATTATATGAAATCGTATCATTGACCTACGAATCAATCTCTGCCTAGGCGGCTGACTTGGCTGGTTTTCAGAACATTGCACATAATATCTACTCGATGGTGTGCCATACACTGTTACATGATATGCTGATCGAGTTATTGGTTGTTATTGCGTTGTATTTGTTCAGGTTCGAGGGCACACGACAAACGGGTTGAGAACTCTTCCGCACAGCTCTGCCATTACGACCGTGGACTGGCATCCGACCTTGCCCATCTTCTTGACTGGATCAGCGGATCACTCTGTTCGAGTTACTTCTATGTTATTATAAAAGCTACCACGCCCGTGTTCATAACGAGTCTCTTGGATACTTGAACATGCTGAGGTTTTAGACAAGTGTTTCGAGCATTTCATGGTTACGCAGGTTGTATCTTGCCTGAGAGAGATTATATGTTGTAATTCATTGAACAAGTTCGTTGTAATTCATTGAACAAGTTAGTTCGATAGTTTGTGATTCATTCTTTGATTCATAGTTAACAATTTTAGAGTGTTGGTTTGGTAAAAAAAATGTGTTCATGGATATGTTAGAGAACAGAGTTTTATTTGTTCGATTAATTCTATTTCGATACAAACATGTTTTATTTTTGTTATTTTGAGGATAGTTTACTGTTGCATTCTACAATTGTTTAGAGATGAGCATATACATATTATTATTTTTTGATAAATCCGATACATATTTTAGTTTAAGAGTTATTTGATTTGATAAATATTCGGTTTAGATTTAGTATAACTTGTTCGAGTTTAAAATTGGACTCGTTTGATTTTGAGGTATCTGACAATAACCTTAAGCATAATTATATAAGCTCTATTGAGTTTAAACTAAATAATTTTTTTCGATCAAATTCAATCCCGGTAAATTTTTTTATCAAAATATCCCGATAAATTCGATTTAGGCTGTTTTTTTATTAGTTAATTTACGATGGAAACGACGTCGTATAGTTAGTTTATTGCGAGGCCTCACGCGCGCTTCGATACGAACGAGGCGAAACATGCGCCAAAATCGGCGGCGATTTCTTCAAGTCTCTCGCTCTCACTCTTTCTCCTACATCCCAAAACACACTCACTCATTTTTCTCCGCAGCTCGATCTCTCTCTCTCTCTCTCTCTGCAGCATTTCTCTCCGTCGAGCAACAATGGCTCAGGTCGTGGCCACCGGTGCGATTCAGGGCTCTTTGATGTGCTCCACCACTGGATCTGCCACTCCGAACCGAGTGGATAAGCTCAGTCCGGCGAGTTTCGCTTTCAAAGCGTCGTCGCTTCAGGAGAACTTGAGAATGTGTCGGAGGAACAGCACGGTGATAAGTGCGGCGAGATCCTCCCGCGCCGAGGCAGAAGTCGTCCCTGTGTCGCCGGAGGACTTACCTGAGGTTTGTGACCTTACCGGCGCTATTTGAGCTGTTTGTGTTTCGTTTAGGGTTGCGGGTTAAGGTTGGGAACTTGGGGGGAGTTGAGAGTAGGCATTGTTTGGTTACTGTTTCGGAAATGCTTTTGCAGATCTTAGAGTTGAAATTAGAGAAACAATTCATTTCTTGTTACCCAGAAAAAGAGAAATTGAGGGTTTGAAAATCTGTTATAAGTGAAGTAGGGAAATTTGTGACTTGAGGAGGACCTAAAAAATAACATTTTTTTTTTGAATTCTGTATGTAGCTACCTTGTTAATTTAGGATGTATAGTTGATAATAAATTTTGAACAAGAGGAAGGAAAATGAAAATCTGATTTGAATCTGTAATTCTATGTTCATTTGTGTTTCTGTTATATAGCAATTGTATCTATGTGTTATTTATTGTCACCTTAGCTTGTATGTGAGGACGAAGCGCATAAAGAAGTATATAACTCAGTATCTTATTAGTTTGAATTGCAAACATAACTGTTCCGTGCATGCAATGGAAGTCTTGCTAAATTTAGTAATTTTTTTCTTCCATAAAAGGAAGAGAATATTTATTTGCAAGTCGCCAACTCTATTTAAATGCAAGGACTTTAATAAAGTTTTCTCCATTTCTTGTTGATGCATATTTGGGGTTTTCAGCTTGTTTAACTTTGTCTGCACTTCGTTATGCTAGCTTTGAATTTTGTGAATTATCGAACATGTTGTGGTCAAAGCTGTATCTTGTTGCAAGCGAATGGTTGGTAGAAATTAACGTCTTATTGCATCTTCTTCTTTTTTACTGCTGGTCAGATAGAGGAGCAATTTCAGCACTTACGTGGAATTGAGCAGCTTGGTGACACCTCTGTGGGTATGTGGACCAAGCCAACAGTTAGGCGGAAGACTAAGATTGTTTGCACCATTGGCCCTTCAACTGATACACGAGAAATGATATGGAAGTTGGCTGAGGCCGGAATGAATGTTGCTCGAATGAATATGTCTCATGGAGACCATGCTTCTCATCAGAAGGTTATTGATTTGGTTAAAGAATATAATGCACAATCCAAGGACAATGTCATTGCAATCATGCTTGACACAAAGGCAAGTTATGCTCCTTATTAGTGTTTTGTCATGAAATCCAATTTGGATTTTATATCCTTGTGGCAATTTTTTGATGATTTTTTTTCTTCTATATTTTGATTTTGGCATTTTTGTCATTAGGGCCCTGAGGTCAGGAGTGGGGATCTACCACAACCAATTACGTTAAACCCTGGTCAGGAATTCACTTTTACTATCAATAGAGGTGTTGGCACGGCAGATTGCGTCAGTGTAAACTATGATGATTTTGTTAATGACGTGGAAGCGGGTGATATGCTTCTAGTTGATGGTATGCTACGATGATCTTGACCATCTCAGATAAAAATAGGACAATTTCGCACTGTAAAATTTTGTGGGATGTTCTTGTCTTCACATTCCAGTTGTTCCTGAAGCTGAAAACTTCCTATTCCTTTTACCCGTTGTACATAATTGTCTGATTTGGAAGTCAGATTACAAATATGCCAATCAGTTTTGCTATGTTCTCTTAGCACCCCTGTCACTTGATTTGTGCTGCAGGTGGTATGATGTCGTTTGTGGTGAAGTCCAAGACAGAGGATTCAGTAAAATGCGAGGTTGTTGATGGAGGAGAGTTGAAATCTAGACGCCATCTAAATGTTCGAGGGAAAAGTGCAACACTGCCTTCCATCACTGGTTAGTTCTCAAGCTCTTTTGATGTCCCTTTTAATGCCTTGCTGTTTAGTAAATGATGATATATAATAACAGTTCACATGCATGTGCTGCAGATAAGGACTGGGATGATATCAAGTTTGGAGTGGACAACCAAGTTGATTTCTATGCTGTTTCCTTCGTTAAAGATGCACAAGTTGTTCATGAACTGAAAAATTATCTGAAAAGTAATTATCGGAATACTAACTTCTAATGTGCAGAGTACATGCTTCTTATGCTTGGGATTAAAACTTATATACACATATCCCTTTTTGCTTTTGTTTTGCAGGCTGTGGTGCAGATATACATGTTATCGTGAAAATTGAAAGTGCTGATTCTATACCAAATCTGCAGTCGATTATCACTGCATCTGATGGGGTGATTACCTGAATTTTGCCTTCCATTTATAAATTTGATCGCTTTACTTAGTTGACAGTAAATTTAATTGTCCTATTTATTCAAGTAATTTTATTTATTATGCTTAATATCATTTCAAACACTGATGTCCTGTTTTTATCTTATTATTTTTTTGATCGACAATGTGTGTCAAGATTTGGGCTTCACTTGCTTATGTAGAAGTAAGAGAGCGCCAAACTTGCGATTCTTAATTTCTTATAGACACAAGATTGATGCATTATTCCCACCTTGAGAAAAAGGCTAAACAGAAATTGGGAGAGAGAGAGAGGCCCAGCACGTGTTGATTTATTTCTAGTTTGAAGTATACTAATATATATCTGTCTTTTGGAATTTTAGGCAATGGTTGCAAGAGGAGATCTAGGTGCTGAATTGCCAATTGAGGAGGTTCCACTTTTGCAGGTATTTTGTTTTGGTAGAACGGAAGAATATTGACGACAATAGTTTTGCTTATTTGATGTATTTTCCAAAAAAAAAGTATCGACTTTGATACAGTCTGGTACTCATAACTTGTATCCTTAAAATGTAGGAAGAGATCATCAGAAAATGCCGTAGCATGGGGAAAGCTGTTATTGTGGCAACAAATATGCTAGAAAGCATGATTGTTCATCCAACACCAACAAGAGCAGAAGTGTCAGACATTGCCATAGCTGTTAGAGAGGGTGCTGACGCCGTTATGCTTTCTGGAGAAACTGCTCATGGAAAGTAAGTTTACTGTCTTGGAGTCTCTACTGGATCAACTACATGAACTTTGAGGAGACAAAATATTGGATTGGGCAAGGAAATTTATAAGAGGCTTCCGAATGGAAAATAGAACCTTTTGATTTGTAGTTTGATGGGTTTGTCCTTTTTGCAGGTTTCCTTTGAAAGCTGTGAAAGTTATGCACACAGTTGCTTTACGAACTGAAGCAACGATTCCTGGTGCTGAAATGGCATCCAATCTTGGTCATGTTTTCAAGGTTTGCTTAACATATAAATGCATACCCTTATTACTCTGGGTTGACCAATATATGATTGTTTCTTTGAACTTTTTGAAAGAACCCAGAAGTTCTATATGAATGTCCAACCAATTCTTAACCTTACCCTTTTGTTTCCAACAGAATCATATGAGTGAGATGTTTGCATATCATGCAACCATGATGTCTAATACTCTTGGAACTTCAATAGTTGTCTTCACTAAAACTGGTTATATGGCTATTCTACTGAGCCATTATCGGCCTTCTGGAACTATATTCGCTTTCACAAATGAGTAAGTTCTTACATACTTGGCCTTTGGTTGAGTTCTTAGTTTGCAAATGAATTCTGGGTTCTAGGCTCATCTTCTAACTAGAACGAATGCAGAAAGGCTTGATAGAATGCCTGTGGGTTAACTTCAGTTCAGAATTGTTTAAATAAAAATATTTCCCCGTGAGATCTTAAATGTAGCTGAATAGTGGACCGGTTTAGAACATTGTTCGTTTGTTTAGCTTCGATATGTTATAGAAGATATAGACTATTCTACCAACCATAACACTAAGAGAGTTTGGCTGCAGTAAGAGAATACAACAGAGGCTGGCTTTGTATGAAGGAATATGCCCCATTTACATGAAGTTCTCAGAAGATGCCGAAGAAACCTTTTCATCAGCCTTAACTTTGTTGGAGGTCAGTTTTTTTTCTTTTTCCTTTTTGTAATTAAGCAGCTTAATATTTGTTTTTTGTTTGTTTGTTAATAAAGACCCCACCAAGCAGCGAGTCTTTGGGTGTAATAAGTTAAACTCGTTCCTTGGTGTGTGCCCCACAAGCTTTTTGGTCGAACTTGCTCAAATGGGTTTGTTAGAAGTCATAACCTGTTTTGTTTGTTGTTGAAGAAACTACTTTCTTCAGGCCAAAACTTCAACCTATTCTTAAACTCTGTGCACATTATTTTCGATAGCATCAACACATGATATGACAAATTGATACTCTATACATTTCAAACTGCCTTGTTCAGCTATTAACATTTCCCAGTAAGACAACAACAGCACAATGGGATCCTAAATGAGAATTAGTCTATAATTGTGGGGTATGAGGTCACAGAGTTAGCCAATATGGTTCCTTAACATGTGCTTTACTATATATATATATATATTTGTATCTTATATTGACCCTTTGTTTTGGGGGTACAGAAACAAGGGATGGTGAAGAAAGGAGAAGAAGTAGCACTCGTTCAAAGTGGGAGAAAGCCGATCTGGCGGTTCCAATCTACTCACAATATCCAGGTCAGGCAAGTCTAGATGCTAACCAAGTCAAAGAGTCTGATCCTGCCTCTTCCTCGGACAAACACCTGATCATCAGTTTCTCTTTTTGGCAACTTTTGTTTGTCCCAAAACGGGCAGGGATGCTATTACTAGAATACTTGTGTAAACTTGAACAGCTGTTTTATGAATCATGGTTCTGTTCCAGAATCAAATAAAATTAGTGTTTCAAACTTAAAATGTCATTTCTAGGTTCATCTTCTGTTATTGACTATCTTGTACCTGTCTGAAAATTTAGGATTGATGATTTTTTATTTATTTTTATAAACATAATAGGATACATATAAACAATGTTCAGTGATGACCAACATATCAGAGTGGCGCAGCGGAAGCGTGGTGGGCCCATAACCCACAGGTCCCTGGATCGAAACCAGGCTCTGATAATTTTTTCCTCTTCTTTTTTTTCCCCTTTTCAGTGTATCACAGTTTAAGTCTATTTCAATGGGCTCAGCCCTCTATACTTACGGGCCTAGCGATGCCCAAACCATTATTCTATCCCTGGCCCAAGTGGGTCATGTCGAGCCCAAAACATGGTTACTTAAAGAGACTTTTGTAGCAGAGAGAGACCTCTAACTCTATTCAATTTTTTTTTGTTCTTTTCATTCATATGAGCTCAAAATTTACAATCTAAATGTTCTTACATGTTAAGCTCTTGTCAGTCTAGTAACTCTAAAAGACCAAAACCAGAACAAGAGCTGCTAAATCATACCAAAGCTTATTCAAATCTTGCAGAGCCTCTCATGATCAATTGTCCTGAAACAAAGACCTGGACACAGAACTACTCGAATTAGTCTTTGAAATATGTTGTTCCTCAGAATCAGAACTGCTTCCTTGTGTCCACGACCTTTTAGTTCCTGTCATCGGTGTCTCACATACTCTCTCATTGCTTAGGCGTCGATGATCTTGACAATGTGGCTTCACCTTCTTCGCCTTCACAGTCTTCTGCTGCTTTGGAGCCCAAACTCTCTGCAAATCAGGCGCCCGACTCGAGAAAGATGAGAACCTCCGCGCCCTCTCTCTTCTCTCTTCAGCTTCTTTGGATCTCCGAGCATGTTCTTCTCTTTTGAGCCCAAAGGGACTTCTGCTATCATCTTCCTCTGAAACTATCTTCTGGGTTCTACTTCTGGTGATTTTGTCTCTCCATGATTGGTTGCTTTCCTCACTGTTGAGTAATGGGTTTGGGTGTTCTTCTTCCTCGTCTGCAAAGAGCAGCAAGTCCATTTTGGTGTAGATTCTGTGGACAATATCACTAAGTGTGTCCTCGTACCTGAAACATCGGGGTAATATAATTATATAAGGTTTTATTTGATTTCACATCTTACTCTTTGATCATGAATTGATAATGCAGTGTCTGAAAAACCTTATAAATATGCAAATTCCATTTGTTTCACTCAAGTCAATGTAATATATGCAAAGTTCGGCACACAAAAACAGCATCATAAGGGAGCTCAGAACCAAGTTGATGATAAGATATCGATGCTGATTCTTTTTCTGAATCAACTATTGTTACTTTTAAAAGAAATGCCCCCAATGCGAAACATAAATGCTAAATTTGTGTGGAGTTCAATAGCATAGTTCTTGATGTAAATACCTGCCCTTAATGATCTTCCCCACATAATTTTCAAGGCTCCAATCACCAAAAAATCCTCCTTCATGATGACACTGAATATTCTCCAAGAGCAAACATATATGTCTTACAAACTTTGTTTTTGTGGATTCGGTAATGCTTGCTCCAACTTCTGATCTTAACATTTCCATGCGAAAGAATATCTGTATTTCATATCTGGCATGCATTAAGGAAATTGACTACTTGATTATATCAGCAAAAAGAAGAGTTAATTGCACATAACTGTCTTTACGAATTGCCAACAAACACATAACCCCATAGTAAATTTTCCACTGGCACATGACTACCCCTATGAATTTCCATGTATCACCATCGTACAAAATAGACGGAAACCATCCAAAATTTGATCATTTCTGTCTATTTTGTCCGATGGTGACACATGGATATTCATAAGGGTAGTCATGTGTCAGTGGAAAATTTACTATGGGGTTATGTGTTTGTAGGTAATTCATAAAGATAGTTATGTGCGATTAAGCCAAAAAAAAAAAGGAATAAGAAACATTGCAAGCAGATATAAGACGAAAAATGAAAGGATACTCTCTAACAATATGTTTATGCTTCTCCACCATCTCCTTCGGCTCCCTCAGCAATAGCTTTATCAGTTCAACAGCAGCTTTCTTACAACATCTATCATCTCCTTGACCTTCTGATCCAGCTTCAGTTTCACACTTTTGACATAACCAGTAAATAGATGATTTCACAACCCGCTCAACCAGAGCTCCCAAGTCTACTCCTTCAGATTCAAGTCCTAGTTGGATTTTTTCGGGAAGGCTGCTAAAAAAGGCTTCTGATGTTTCTGAGCAAAGCCCATGAACAACATCATCTTGTACTCTAGAAGCTCCTGTCAAAGAGTCCTCTCCAGCAGATGCAGAGATGGGTCGTTCACTTTCTTGATGCAGCTCAGTGAGTCTCTCTTCTTTGTCCTGCTGTTGCTCAGGCTTGCCGAGTCGGATTAAGCTACCAGAGCTAGACTTCTGAATCTGTTTCATCCAGCACTTCAAAAACTTCAACTTCTTTGAGCTCTTACATGCTCGTTCGAAGTAAACCTCTTCCAAATTTACCTCAGTGTGTTCAAATGCCGCCTTACAAAAGGTGCTCCATGAGAGCTCCCCATTCAAAATTGAGCTTTTCTTGTTCCTTCTCCTTTTACCATCTTTCCCAGACTTATGATCCAACGGAGAATCGATCAATCCGCTTGGTTTGGTAATCTGACCATGATATGAACTATCAATAACTGAGAGAAGAGCCAAAGAAACTGTAAAAGGCTTGAGGATTGCCATACATGAATCTCCATTGACATCCGAAACAGACACCAAAGCCCAGAAGCTTTCTCTGTAGAGAAAGCTCAAGAGAATTTGCCAAATGGGGGCTGATTTTGTATGCATGGATTCACCCATTTCCATTGCTAACATCTCGAGAACTTTGTCTACAACGAATTCACCTGAACTTTGTTTTCTTCGCTTGCCAGATTCTCCTGATGGCTCACATAGAAGCATGGGATCAGGTAGCTGCCCTTCAATGTTCACAAACTCCTCGGATCTTCGCACTGCCTTCACATGGATTTTGGTAGTGCCACTACTAAATTGTTCCCAAAATTTGTTCCTTTGCTCGTGATCTCCATGAACAACATCATCACATCTAATTCTAGGAAAATTCTTCAAACCAGCCATTTCTAGATCACAGCACTTGCACTCCAAAGGCTTGTTATTTACATCTAATATGTCAAGACTTAACTGTGCTCTAATTTTCTTGCCACAATCAAGCAGTATCGGTGAGATCACAATCTTCGGATAAACCAATCCAAAAGGAACAATAGCAGAGCCCAAAACAATCGAATCAGTGGAACAAAAACCCCAACCCAAATCCCTAATTCCACTCTCAAAAGCCCCAAATCCCAAACCATCCTTATCATCTTCCCCAACTTCTCCACCACAACCAGATTCATATTTCACATCAACCCAGCTCACATGTATATCCTTACCAGCAAAAGCCTCCTTCACATTCTCAAAAACCCCATGAAAATTCTCTCGACAAGCATCGAAATTT
>JAYMSW010001369.1:0-16785 GCA_036897725.1 Erodium texanum | reverse complement strand
GTGTATGTAATTAAATAAAAATCGTGTATAGATTAGTGTCATTCACCCTTTGATTAATATATCTTTCGCTTGTTAAAAAAAAAATTACTATTGACTAAGCTTCTAGCAATGTGGTGGCGAATCTAGCCGTTGACATACACGACTTGCCTGATAAATTATATTGGAATTAGTTTTGTGTTCAAAGAATTAAGTGCTGCATATTCATTGCTGTCTGATAAATTATTTTTTATATGATGTAGGACCACATATTGTTGCCAATCCATCCGGAAACTTTCTAATCCTCTACTTGGGTTTATATTTGCTGCAACTGACTAAGAACAAAAACTCCATCTGTACCAAAAGAAATACATTTCATATGCAATCTTTATATGATCTATAGATAAGCTTCTGGTACTAAATGAAAAGCTTAACCATGAGCACATTCCATGAGATATTGTTTCGACTCTGAAATGATCTTGCATTGCAACAGAATTTGCATTACAAGGTCTGGTGGTTCTCGGATTTCTGGTATCAAGTACTGATACGACCAGGAAGGATTCAATCATTAGCTTCCGACATCGATTTAATCCACAGACAGAGTCGGTAAAATGGCCAAAGCCTCACCATCAATGACAACTTCTCCATCTCTGAAGCACTTGGTTGAGAACTTTGTCCTGAATCACAAAAATAAAGTCAGATCCACATTTATGAATCAACTCTCAACAAATAAAAATGGTGCAAATGATCAAGCTTACATGTATTTTTGTTTGTTTTCTTTTACACTAACGGCTTGTACTTCACCGGTAATTTCATCCCCCACATAGACTGGCAACCTGAATCTCAAGCTTTGGGAAACATATACTGCTCCTGGCTACAGAACATGCATAAAATTTAATACCATTTCTACAATATTACTAAGAGAGAAAAAAAACATGTTCTCAGTCTTAAGGGTTCATCTTTCTGGAGTTGAACTGTGACTTACAAAATGGGAAGAAATGATTGTGGGAAATAGCGATGCCACAAGCATCCCATGTACAACTCTGTCTTTGAATCCAGCAACCCGAGCAGACTCAGGACCAAAATGCAGAGGATTTGAGTCATGACTCACTTTTGAATACTCAAGAACATCTTCACTGGAGAAAACCCTTTTCTGCTTTAAAGCATCTCCAGCTTTAAGCACACCTAGAGCAACAGATGAGAAGCATCTCAAAGCAGTCGCATTGTTAGAAAGATAACTCCGGGAGAGCATCATCTTCAAAATTGCCAACAATGGCCTAATGTTCTATCTCAGACCCACCAAAATATATCTGCATAGCCAAATCATTCCTCGTTCATCATCAAAACATTTGAACGTCAAAAAGAAGTTGATCTAGAGGACCAATTCACATGTTACAGTGCCCCTCCAAATCCAATCTAGGAAATGGGATCTCCCTAACTTTGTGCTTAGGAAACACACAAAGTTCATTTGAAAACAACAACAACAAGACAACTTGCATGATTGAGTGCCTATTCATGTAAGCATTCCGTCGAACACTTAGTGTGCACACCACAAAGTTCAGTTGAAATAATTGGTGAATCCGTCTGTGCAAGCACCATACACTAGAGAAGTAGAAGTTGTAAATTTTACCTTGCTAAACGATTCTTGTGTACGGATTGCTTCACTCCAATCCCCTCCCCGCTATGCTACGGGTTCCCCAGAGCCTCTGTCTGAATCGCAATTACCAACTGTCCCAACGAAACCCTAGAACTAGAAGAAGAAGAAACTCAAAACTTTCCAAGTCTCCAACGCTCGATACAATGATGAATAAATATAATAAATAGCGAATACGAGATACTTATTGCTCAGAGGTCCCAAATTGAAAGCAACCCCGATGCAACGAAACCTTAGAATCAGAACCCACACCGATCAAGAGCATAAAATCTATGGAAAAGAAAAGCTACATGATATGTATATACACATATATTATATATATATGTGCATATATTGTATAGAAGATAGGATAGTGAGAGCGGTAGTGAAAGAGAAGGATTCAGAAGAAAACAATGGGGACTAGATTTGTGTATAGAAAGGGACGTGACAAAGCAGAAGCAGCAAAACAGAGCTAAAAAACAACACTATGATTTTTTTGGCGAGCTTTGAGATTTTATTTTATTTTTAATACTCGTGGATGCGAGATATTATCGGTAGACTAAGTTTTGTGAAATGCCGTGCGCCGCACCGTTATAGAAAATCCTGTTTGAAAGTAACCGTTCTGAAATTGAAACACTGCAGTGGTTATCACGAACACATGGCATCACCAATTTTCATCGTACTTAATTGTGGATAGATCACAAAATATTTGCACAGTTTAGAAGTGTAGAAATTAAATATGAAGTCGATAGTATTTGGAATTGGGTCCACAATAACAAGTAAATGTAAAAAATTTGAATTCTAAAAACTTGTAAACATCCACAATCAATTCATTAATACAGCATACTTGTCCTTGTTCATCAAAACAACACTCTTAGTGCTCACCTCTTTTCAAGCATTACAAATTTGGGAGTGAAATCATCTTTGGTTGCTTGGGTATCCCATTCCAATTCATCCCACCACTGTTTCTGTCCTCGAATCTTGAATTCTGGAGTTGTGTTTATGATTTTGGAGTCCAATGGAAGCTTTTCAGACTTTTGCATCGGTCTACTTCAATAAATTTAAGGGAAGGAAAGGACAGTGCACTTAGCGGACATATGCTTGTTAGCTTTGGCAACTCCCGTAAAGTAAGAGTTGTGAGATGAGAGAATAGTGATATGCTTACATCACTGCTCGTGTCTTCTCCAATATGGACTCACATGAAGTCACGTCAAGAATGCAGAGGTTTGGAACATAGATGAGTGAGCTCAGATCATGTATCTTGTTACACTTGAATAATGAAACCTCACTAAGATTATTCTCCAGGGAAGGCCTCCCTAAATTTATCACGGACGTGTCACAATTATGCACTTGAAGCCTCTCTTGATGCTTGGTTAATATCCTTATATCTAAATCAAACACATCTGGTAAAGATTCAAGATGTGTCAAAGTCAGTCTGCTAGTACAACTTCTTAACTTGTGAGAGTCCACCAGTATTTCGATCCCTGCTACGGATGTTAACACGAGATGAAGATCCATAATGTGCTTTAACGCCTCCAACTCTTGTAGCACGTGTCTTTCCATTGATTTGCGCTCACTTCCTATTTGATTTTTATCCAGTGTTATGACATGTTGCTGAAACATTTGCAACGACGAGAGACTTGATATGATCTCTCTTGCAATTATTGTCTCCTCGTTGATTAGTAAGAACCTTAATTTCTTCAATTGAGACAGCACCATTGGCAATCTATTGACCCTTGTCCGTGTGATGTTGAGATATTCCAAACAAGTCAAATCACCAATCTCCATTGGCAATCCCAATTATATAACAAGTCTAGAACTTTCAGAACCTTCACATATTCAAAGACTTCACCAGACAGTTCCTTCAATTGAGTATCTCGAATAATCAGAGTGACGAGATTGAAACAAAATGATAATTTAGCAAAAGATTCAAGGGTAGTACCAGATCCCCAAAATGATACCTTTTCTGCATCAGTCCTCCATTCTGCCATTACATTAGGAGTAATTGGTACATTATTATGGTCATCACTTACAACATTTACCCAATATTTGTTCTTCTTTTCTCCTCATTCACACGTGACTCACAAGGCCATGTCGTGAATCACGTCATGCATTTTTACAGCCCATTCTGTTTCGCCAGTCTCTAACAAGCTTGCTTGAATCAAACTTTCGAGAATTTGACGTCCCTGAGCAAGTGCATCATGGGTGTTATCATAATTATCTATTAGTCCTTCAGCCAGATTGATGATTTCTTCTTTTTCAATATTATAGTCCTCTGGAAATATGGAACAATATTCGAAACATTTTTTGAGTGTTGGAGTAGGCAAACTGTCATAACTGAATACCAATTTAGAAAATACCCTTGTTCTCATGCCTGGAAAACTGGATGGATATTTTTCCAACGCCCTTTTTGCATCCTTCCATTGTTGAGCACTTGTTTTACCACTCATGGCTCGCCCGATAGTATTTAGGGCAAGAGGCAGACCTTGACACACTCTAGCAACATCTTCGACTAGTCCCATTATCTCCTGATGGCATTTTAGCATGTCCTCTCCTACCTTGGAGCAAAACAAACTAAAGGCTTGGTCTGGCGGCAAACAACCTACTTCAATGAACTTGTGAGCATCCATGGACTGACAAACTTCTCGAGAACAAGTGGTGAACACAACTTTGGACATGCTATCCCTGTTGGGTTGGGGAATCCCTACCTCTGAGAGTTCAAATCTCTCCCATACGTTGTCGAGCAAGACTACAAAAAATTTCTCTTTAAGCTTGTTGTATATTAGACTGACCCTTTGATCCTCACTTTTGTTCTCCCATAAATGAATAGGGATGTTTAATTTGCTCCTGATGGTGTCCCGAATTCTTCCCAAATCTACTGGTTTGGAGACCACAATCCATATGACCAGATCATATCCATGGATGGTTCTGAAGAACTTATTGTTAAGTTGCTTCAAGAGGGTGGTCTTGCCCACTCCCCCCATTCCAACCAACCCAATGACTGCAATGTCTTTGTTATGAATAGACTGCCATACCTCTTGAAATATTGATTCAAATCCCACCACCTCATTTTCCATAGGCAACTCATCCACAGGAGGTGGTGGCAACTCTACGGCAACAAGATCAAATTTCCCGCTCTCTGCTAGTCCCGTGACTTGAGCTAACATCATCATGACATTCTTCCCGAGCTTGCACCTGGCCCGACAGTCCTTGGGACAACAACCTCCTACACATTTGTTTTCAAGTTCTTGGGTACCCTTCTGTACAATCTTGTCCACTTCTTTCTCTACATCTTCAACTCTGTGCAGCCATCCGCTGACTTGGTTAGTGCATTTCATTCGTTGCTCCTCTGCGTCCTTGACTCTATTCTTCACGTCTTGGCTTAGATTTTTGAGTGCTTCCATTGCGTTCTTCAAAAAGTCGAGGTTGTCTTCAAGACTTATCATATAACTTGAATGCTTGGCATAACATTCCCACAAGCAAGGTACAATGCTCAACACTTCGCCTAAACACTCCATGGAGCTACAAGTATCTATATATCACAGAAACACAACAATTGTACCTTTATATTAAACATGGAATTTGTTTTTTTTTTTTTTTGTGGTAGCTACCTTGTATTAAATATATATATATGTATCTATTGCTAATGACTATAAGCAATCACATATACTTTAAATTCAATAGTCACACACATATGAATGTTATACAAACTGCATCTCACTAACCTGATGGTGCTCAATGAATAGGGAAATCCAAGATCGATCTTAGTATGCAGTGTCCAAGAGTTGAAGGTGAGCTTTGTGAATCATAGATTCAGTAAGTGAAAGTTCATAAAGAAAGCAAATGATATGAGAGAGAAAAATGAGGGTGCAAGAACACATAAGAAGAAAGGTAAAGTAAAAAAAATGAATGACTGATAAGCCAAAAGAAAAAAAAAGGCAATGATTGATTGAAAAAACTTTAAATAAGTGAACTAAATTCATCGAGGGTAACTGCTACATTGCAAAAAAACAAAAAAAATCTCACACAGATCATCAAGCACCAGAAAAGAAAAAAGAGTTGAGTACCGAGTGTATATGATTCCACGTACGGTTGTGTAAGCACCATAAAAAGTTAAGTATGGATTGTATAGACGACCATATATTATTCTTGAATTCTCCCTTAATAAACTATTTCAATGTAGTGAATATCAAACGAATAGTTGAAGCATGTTCACAATATAGATTATCATATATTATGTTTTGTTGTAACTTCATTGCGTCTCCTTTACCAGCTGAATTGTTTTGCAGTTTCGACTCCATCACACTTCTCAGCTTATATACTATGAGAGCACAACAATCAACCCAATATCCAATTATCCAACAACTAAATAACCAGAGTATATTAGCCTGAGAGTACACCAATTTCTGTTGCCCAGAAGCTCTTATATATCTATGATTATAGATTGTGTTACTACAACTTCTTTCTCCTTTAAATTTAATGGGTTGGTGAGAGGTTAGGTGACTCCCTCAAGGGGGCTTAGACTGAGCTGCCCGTTACTGCCGTATCTATTTTTATTCTGTGCAAAAGTGTTATCAACGTTGTTGGGGAAGGTGCAAGATAGAGGCACTCTAACGGGTTTTGCTTGTATTAGGACGGGGCCAAAAGTTTTACATTTGCTGTGCAGCAGATGATAGTCTATTGTTTCTGAAGGCAACAACCCAGGAAATTATGCAGGTGAAGAATTTGTTGAATGTCTATGCCAAGGCCAGTGGACAATTGGTCAATTTTGACAAAACGAGAATATTGTTCTCGCCTAATACTAGGGATGAAATGAAGGCCCAAATTGGGTAGATTCTTAACATTAAAGAGGATGGGGTCATGGCCGTTATTTAGGGCTGCCATCCATCATTGGAAGGAACCGAAAGGAGGCATTGCAATTTGTTGTGCATCGTGTTTCAAAAAAGCTCCAAATGTGGAAATGCCAATGGTTTTCTATGGGAGGGCAGGAAGTGCTGGTGAAAGTAGTGGCCCAAGCCATTCCGGTATATACAATGAGCCTTTTCAAAATTCCTAAGGCGGCGTGCAATAAGCTAGAATCATTGGCAACTAGATTTTGGTGGGGAGGTTCGGTGGGTATGAAGAAGATGTATTGGAAATCTTGGGCGAAGCCAAGTAGCAGGAAAGAAGAAGGGGGAGTGGGCTTTAGAAACCTAAGTTGTTTCAACAGAGCCCTCTTGGGAAAACAGGGCTGGAGAGTGGCTACAAATGAGTCATGTTTGCTCTCGTAGGTTGTCTTTAAAAACTCATCCATATGAGAAGCTGGGAAAAGCCAATTCACATCAGCTGTGGGCAATTCCGATGGTTCAGAGGGGGGTTTATTTCAAGATTAGGGATGGATCAGATGTTAAAGTTTTCAAGGATCCTAGGTTAGTAGGATCTCCTAAGTTTAGGCCTATCACAGTGGCGGACCTCCATAAATATCGAGGAAAATGGGTAAAAGAAGTACTTTGGCCGGTTCATCAGAAGCATCCCGCTGGGTTGTGCAAAAGAAAAAGAGAAACTACAGGCCACAGTATTGTCAGGTGTAAATTTGCAGGTCCACTTAGCTCAAGGGATTGGTTTGGTTCTGCGAAATAGTAGCAGCTAGAAGTGTGTACCTAGAAGGGGCCTTTCAGGTCCACTTAGCGGACTGCGAAGGCTTGCGATGGTGCTGCATGCAGGGATTTCAA
Organism: Erodium texanum; assembly: GCA_036897725.1. Classification (NCBI taxonomy): domain Eukaryota; kingdom Viridiplantae; phylum Streptophyta; class Magnoliopsida; order Geraniales; family Geraniaceae; genus Erodium; species Erodium texanum. Next base: position 9,465 of record JAYMSW010001369.1, on the reverse strand, counting down.
CCTTCAGTATACAAATCAGGATCCCAAACGGCGGTAGAAGCGGTTCGGAGTTCTTGGGAAAGTGCTATTCTCGACGACATCAGGGACTTGGTGATACAGCTTGGGGGCGTGGATCTGATATCTATCAAACGGGACCAAAATGAAGCAGCTCATGTGCTTGCATGTCAGGCAAAGAGAATATCTGAAGATTGGTCAGATTGTATTCCTCCATGACTTTAAGTGTATCTTAACGGTCCATTTATTGCATTGTGAGGTTTTCAGAAAGAAAAAAAAAACCAAGAGTATATTAGAACCCTTACAACCTTCAAATAACAACGTTTATGTAAGTTTACTTCTGTATTTTGATATCATGTAAGTTTTACACTGAATTATATATATCGAGTCAGATTCAGTACCTGGAAGATCGATTTTATTGGCCGAGTATGACAATTAACGTTGTATATGGCTTAGTTTATTTATGTTCATTTTACGCGAGTCTCATATTTCAACCCAACTAACTTGAATCCGAACTTCAAGCAATATTCTTGTATTTCCCTTGTACGGAGATATCAAACGATACAATATGTTGCTCAAACATATGCAAATATCTTATATTTCCACACAATTTTTTTAATAACATTTTGTCAAAACCAGTGATGACACTCCTTTTGAGTTAAAAAAAATCAGTTTTGTCTCTGTCTATGATTTTTTTTAATCTATTGATAGGACACTTTCATCTGTATGCAATATAAAAATGATTTTGATAAAGGAATATTTTTCATTTTTTTCACGAGAAATTTTGATAGGACATTGTAGAACCGGTGATGGTATCCCTTTTGAGTTTTTTTAAAAAAGAATCATTTTCATCTTGATCTAATATTTTTAAAAACTTATTGATAAATATCAACCACTTTCATTTATATACAGTGTAAAAATGACTTTGACAAAAGAATACCTTATATTTTAACCCCGAAAAGTTTGATAGAAAACTACCAAAAATGGTGATAGTACCCTTTTGAGTTTTTAAAAAGAAAATCATTCTCGTTTGGATCAAATGTTTTGTGTCATTCATTCATAAATATCAATAACTTCCATTTAAAATTTTGATAGAAAATTAAAGGAAACGATGATGATACCCCTTTTGTGTTTTTTTTAAAAAATTATTTTTGTCTGATCTACTTTTTTTTTGTAGATTTACTGATAAATATATATTACTTTCATTTATATGACGTGTAAAAATGATATTGACAAAGGAATATCTTACATTTTGTCCCCGAATTTTTTTTATAGAAAATTACAAGAAAGGGCGATGGTACCCTTTTTGAGTTTTCAAAAAAAATCATTTTCTTCTACATTTAATTTTTTTATGCAATTCTTTGATAAATTTCGATAAGTTTCATTTATATGCAGTGTAAAAACGGAAAATTTTGGTGGAAGCTTGTCAAAAACAGTAATGATACCCCTTTTTAGTTTTCCAAAAAAGTCTTTTACGTCTGAATCTAATGTTTTGTACAATTCATTGATAAATATCGATCACTTTCATGTATATGCACCGTAAAATGTTGACAGGTGAATATCTTATATTTTGACTCTGATTTTTTTTTATAGAAGATTGTCAAAAATGGTGATGGTACCCCTTTTGAGTTTTCTAAAAACATCATTTTCGTCTCGATCTAATTTTTTCTACAATTAATTAATAAATATCGATCACTTTCATTTTTATGGAGTGTAAAAATGATTTTGACAAGTGAATATCTTATATTCTGACCCTGGGAAATTTTGATAGAAAATTAAAGGAAACGATGATGATACTCCTTTTGAGTTTTCCAAAAAAAAACATTTTCGTTTGAATTTAATGTTTTGTGCAATTCATTTTTGTAAATATCGATCACTTTTATTTATATGAAGAGTAAAAAAGATTTTTACAAGTGAATATCTTATATTTTAACCATGAAACATTTTGATAGAAAATTACCAAAAACTGTAATGATACCCTTTCATTTTCTTTAAATTTTTATCTTCGCCTCGTTCTACTATTTTCTAAAAATTCTAACTAAATATCGACACCTTCCATTTATCTTCAATGAAAAATGATTTCGTCATACAAATATCTTATATTATGATCTTGGAAAATTTTGATAGAAAATTGCTAGAACTGTGATGGTACCTCCATAGGTTTCTTCAAATTTTCACCCTCGCTTCGTTCCACTGTTTTGTAACAATTCTAATTAAATATGGGCACCTTCCATCTATCAAAAGTTGAAATATGATTTTTAAATACTAATTTCCTAAATTTTGAACTATGAAAATTTTGATAGAAAATTGCCAAAACGGTGATGATACCCCTATTGGTTTCTTCAAATTTTCATCTTCGCCTCGGTCCACTGTTTGCTAACAATTCTAAATAAACATCGACACCTTCCATCTCACTACAGTTGAAATATGATTTTGACATACTATTATCATAAGTTTTGACCTCGGAAAATTTTGATACAAAATTGCTAGAAATTGTGATGGTACTCCTATCGGTTTCTTCAGATTTTCATCTTCACCTCATTCCACTGTTTTATAACAATTCTATCTAAATATCGGTACTGAAATATAAATTTGACATACTAATATCATAAATTTTGACCTCGGAAAATTTTGCTTGAAAATCACCAGAAACTGTGATGGTACCCCTATCAGTTTCTTCAAATTTTCATCTTTGCCTCGTTCCACTATTTTCTAACAATTATAACTAAATATCAACACCTTCCATCTATCTACAATTGAAATATGATTTTCACATACAAATATCATAAATTTTTACCTCATAAAATTTTGATAGAAAATTGCTAGAAACTGTGATGGTACCCCTATCGGTTTCTTCAAATTTTCACCTTCGCCTCATTCCCCCATTTTCTAACAATTTTAACTAAACATCGACACATTTCATGTAAATGCAATTGAAATATGATTCTGATATACTAATATCTTAAATTTGGACCTCGAAAAATTTTCTTAGAAAATTGCCAAAAACTATGATGGTACCCCTATCGCTTTCTTCAAAATCTCATCTTCCCCTTGTTCCACCGTTTTCTAACAATTCTAATTCAATATAGACACCTTCCATCTATCTACAATTGAAATATGAATTTCACATACTAATATCATAAATTTTGATATGAAAATTTTTTGGTAGAGAATTGCAAGAAGCTATGGTGGTACCCTAATCAGTTTCTTCAAATTTTCATTTTTTTTCCTTGTTCCACTGTTTTCTAACAACTCTAACTAAATATCAACACCTCCCATCTATCTAATGTTGAAATATAATTTTTAGATACTAATATCATAAATTTTGACCTATGAAAATTTTGATAGAAAATTTGCCAGAAACTATGATAGTACTCCTATCGGTTTCTTCAAATTTTCATCTTCCCCTTGTTCCACTTTTTTCTAACAATTATAACTAAATATCGACACCTTCTATCTATCTCCAGTTGAAATATGATTTTGACATACTAATATCATAAATTTTGATTGAAAATTGTCAGATATTGTGATGATACCCCTATCGGTTTCTTCAAATTTTCTTCATTGCCTTGTTCCACTGTTTTCTAACTAAATGTCGACACCTTCCATCTATCTACAATTTAAATATGATTTTGACATACTAATATCATAAATTTTGACCTCGTAATTTTTTTATAGAAAATTCTAGAAACTGTGATGGTACCCCTATCAATTTTCAAATGTTCATCTACACCTTGTTCCCCCTTTTTCTAATTTTTTTAAATAAATATCGACACCTTCCATATAGATACAAGTGAAATATGATTTTGGCATAGTAGTATATTAAATTTTGACCTCGGAAATTTTTGTTGGAAAATTGCTAGAAACTATGATGTTAACCCTTTCGGTTTCTTCAAATCTTCATATTCGCCTTGTTCCACTGTTTTTTGACAATTCAAACTAAATATCGACATCTTCCATCCATCTATAATTGAAATATTATTTTACATAGTAATATCATAAATTTTGATAGAAAATAGTCAGAAACTATGGTACCCTTATTGATTTCGCGAAATTTTCTTCTCCTTCTCGATCCACCGTTTTCTTACAATTGTAACTCAATATCAACACCTTCCATCTATCTACAATTGAAGTATGATTCTGACATACTAATATCATAAAATACGAAATCTTTAAAAGCATAAGCTCTTGACATGGAGTTTGGTAAAGATACCAAATTGAGGTCCATCTTCTCAGACCAAGGATTCTCAAGTCCAATAAGGATATGATAAGACTTAGATCCTTTGAGCATAGTAGCTCACACAACAAGGTGAGTCCCACTAACTGGTACAAAAATTGAAGCATCAATCATCGTTTCTGAAATGACAGACAAAGAAGGATTAAGATCTCGAGGAGGAGAGGGATGTGAAAGACCAGGGAGGTCTTGCGAATGAGATTGCTTCGACGACGACTGACGGAGCTCACCCTCCTCTAGAACCACATGACCAACAGGGAAGTTAGGCTACGTAGAAGCCGAGACGATTACCGGAGGGACAAAAGCAGCCTCCACTTAAGAACCAAATGAAGAGCTTCTGCAACTAACATAAAAAGAAAGTGTAAGAGAGAGTAGCCTTGCCAGTCAACTTAGGAGATATGCGCACTTAGGAAACCAACCTAGGATCGTCCAAAACCCATTTTGAAAAGTATAACAGTTATAAGAAAATACCAATTACGTTTATCGAAGGCCTTCCAAAGTCTAGCTTGATCAAAACTAATTTTAACTTCCTCTTTCTTGCATCATCAATGAGAATTATGTGTTCGGAAAGGCAAGTGTACCCCTCGTTATTGTCAAGTAATAAAATGTGGATGATCCCCTCCCTTTTCGTATAGACAAGAAAAGAGAACGAATGACCCAGTAATATCGATCCCACGGGGACTAGTTATATATGAGAAACAACGGGTAGAAACTAGCTAGAAATGTCAATCCAAGTCAAACAAAATAGAGTTTTGATTTGAAAATAAGTAAGTGCAACAAAATTAACTACTAACAATTAAATTATATAAGCAATAAACAAAACATGTAAGTATAATTGTCTAAAAGTTGGAAAGGTGTCTAAGACTAGGGATCATAGAGAACCTAGTAGTTGACATTAGGCATCCAATTTATCATGTGTTGTGTCTACAAATAGGTGGCCACAGAGCTTTTCTTAAGCTCATCCTAACCCTCTCCCAAGTGTATTAGATACCTAGCACAAATTAATCACCCAATTATCTCTAATTAGGTGTAGAGAAAATGTGTTGCATTCAGTTCCTTGATATCCTCTAGTTTTAGGCTAAGTGAACCATATGACTATGACTTTAGCAATAACCATTATATCCCTAGAAATGATTTAAAGGCTAGTCTAGGTTGATTTTCATCCACTAACAAATCTCAATTATTTACAAAGTGTTTAGAATTCTCAGATCCCATATCCCCTTTCCAAAACCATAGAATATATACTTATAGGAAGTACATACTAAGGATAAAGGTAAAAGTACATTTAAACTCTATCAACTTGTGCATCGGCAAAATCAGAAGCACGACCGTGCACTTGAGCATGCCAAGACACGACACAGCCGTGCCCTTATCCGGGCTTCTAGGTTCGATAAGATAACTCCGTACTTGGGACAGTGGAAGGCTTGTCCGCGAAGTTGGGCGTGCCCTTCTTGGTGTTGATCATTTGGGCTCTTCTGGAATTCTTCATGTTCTTCAAGAAAGGGAGGAGGCATGACCGTGACTTTGAGCGGGACAACAATGATGAATTTGAAGCTCCTCAGGCACGTTACACATCATGGCCGTGCACTTGAGCGTGCCTGACTTCGAAATGCTGAATTGCTCCAATCTTCCAACAAAAACTCCAAAATAGCTCCAAATGCACATAACACTAAAATGAGGCCACAAACACGAAAGCAAGTAATACTGGACAGTTTTATTCATACAACAACTAGAATCAGGATCAAAAGGCTCAAAAATGGGATGGATATACAAGAAAATCATCAGAAGATGCACTCTATCGGAGAACATCACCAATTAGTTGACACCCCTTGACAATTGCAGATAGGTACTCATTAATTAGCCCAGATAACAAGGGCTTGAGACGGCGAGTCGGAGGTTTAGGGAGGCTTTTATAAGGTCTTAAAAAGAGATTGCTCGATAATCTAAGAATTGCTGAAGAATAAATTTTAACGGTGAACGTGAAAAATGATAAATCTAGTCCTTTTTGTTGAACAAAGAATAAGAGTTCACAACTGATGCAAATTATATTTCTTTGATATTAAAACTATAGAATTCAAGCTAATTAAATAGCGTGCATACAAACTTAAAATGCTGAATATTATGAGATAATATTAACAGTCCTAACTACTTCTAAAAGGTAGCTTGTTAGTGCGTAATGCAAATATCAGATGCTAGTTATTCCTACTAACTAGGACACTTATTGAGAGAACTAGAATATTCCAAACTCTAATAATAGAAACCTCAATAAACCTCCTCTAAATAAATATGCACGGATGCATATTTATTTTAATCTTCAACGGCTTGAACTCCCAGAGACTTTTGAAGAATCCTAAATTGTCTTGATTTTAATGCATTGGTCATAACATTAGTTAATTGTTCATAATGCTCCAATCTCCATCAAGCTTCCTCTGGTGCTAGCATTGGTTTTCAAATATGGCTTTTCTCTGTTGCTGAAATTTCCATGCTCATGCTCATGCCCGTGAAATCATCCTTCCATCCTCTTAATGAACTGCTTGCTCATAACACAATGAATCATTAGTAGACATGAAAATAAAGAAATTTTATACCTCGTCATTCACGAGTCCTTCACCACTTGTGCAATTAGGAAGATACATCGGGACTTTTCTTTCCTTTTTATAGAGTGTTAAAGAAGTTACAACTTCAATAGGCAAAGAATTGGCATTGTCTTCTTTTTTCACTACAACATATGTTGTCTCATTTTTTATCCTCCGCTCATCCCAACATTCATTCTCCTCAACAATAACAATGTAACCTCTACTTGGATGATAGAGCTTGCACATTCCATTCTTGATCAATACAATCAAACCTCTATCACAGAGTTGACCAATACTGAATAAGTTAGTTCAAAGCTCTGGAGTATAATATACATCTGTCAGCATATGAATTTGGCCTCCATACTCTACCCTAATGTTCACTGAATGTCGAAGCTTTCATCTAGCTCCACGAACCAAATTTTTGTTGCTTGACATGTGATTAAAACACCCATAATCGAGGAACCACATACCTTCTTTCATGTTTTGATTTAAATCATCATATGCTATTTGTAACATCTCCTCTCGATTATCAAATTATGTGTAATTTACCTTTTTCCGCCACGTAGGACATTCGTATTGATAATGTCCAAGATTATGGCATTTATAGCACTCTATAAGAGCTTTGCTAAATTGTTGTCGTCCCCGACCTCTTCCTTGACCGTGTGGCATGCTCTACCTCCTCTCTTCATGCGTTCCTCACTCATCACCTTAAATGCATGCTCCTCCATCGTGGCCCTTCATCATTTGTTCATGAAACAGTAAACTACTTTGAAGCTCATCTACTATTAGAGTCTCAGTATCATTAGACTCTTCAATGAAGCATACAACGTAGTTGAATTTTGAGGTAAGGGATCTCAAAATCTTTCCCGTGATATCGCTCTTGTTGATAGTTTCTCCACACACTTTCATTTGTTTTGATACAGACAAAACCCTGGCAAAATAATCATTGACAATTTCTCCTTTTATCCTTAGGATCTCGAATTCGGTCTTCAAGTTTTGAAGTTGCGCTCTCTTGACTTTTGTTGAGCTCTTAAACTTCTGTTTCATGAAAGTGATTCGATGATAATTACATGCTGGAAGTGTTAAATAATTTGGATCACACATTGTCAGTATTTAACACTTCCAGCATGGACTTCACTCATGGAGAGATGCCAAATTCAACTTTGTTGATCCCAAGTCACAATCACTTATATTTTGTTGATCAGAGATTCATTCAAATCACGTGGGCCAGACCTCCGCCTAACTTCTATGGAGTCCAAAATTCATTCAACTTTGTCAATGAATCTTAAGTAATTATCAAAGATTCCATGATACAAGGACTTCACTCAAATCACAATCACTTTGTTGATCCCAAGTCTTCTATTGGATTACAAAACCTAGGCCCAAACAAAATGGGCTTCATTTCACAACACGTGGGCCAGACCTCCGCCTAACTTCTAGTTCTTCACACGCAATCCTCGCATATCTCTCCACCCTATCACTTTTTCCTTTTTCTCCCTTCCAAAACTTTTTTTTTCATTACTACCTGAATTTCCTAATAAAACTAACAAATAATCGAAGGCCAACAAAAATAAAAATATTTCTTTAATATAATTTATTCAACTACTTGAGCTGATAAATAACGAAAAAATATGAGTCATAACAACAATATTTATCCCCTTTTATTTTTCATGACAGATGTACAGTATCTTGAACTTTTTTTAATTATATTTTTTGTTAAATTTCACTTCACTTCCATGTCAAAAATATAAGTATGTTGCTCTCTTAAAACATATATTAAATACTAAGTGTCTCATTTTCAGCGTCTATTCATTTATTAGACAAAACTTATCAAAATTAGTAGAGAAGGTAACTACAAGGTCATTTTTTCTTCTTGATTTCAGTTTTTCATTACTTTAGGACATTTCCAACAGGCTTGTAAATTTGTAAAATTTTGGTGATTTTACAAGCTTTAAGTTTTAATAGTGCTTGCAAACTTGCAAGTCTTTTAAATGGCTCTCAAATTTGAAAGTCTCTCTATATTGGCTTGCAAAAATTATATTTTTATTATATTACAACTTTATCAAAATTTTATCATTTTATTACTACTTTATTATATCATTTTATGTTAAAATATTTGATTGATATAACATTTGATATGAAAATTTATAAATTATGATTGGAGTTAATCACTATTTTTTAATATAAAAAATATTATATTAGTGTAATAATAACAAAAATTTACCCGTCTTAATTGAGATACTTTTAATATTAAAAACGACAACATTTGAATCAAACCCATACAAAAGTCTAGCAACCTTTAAGTGACTCTTGATTTAGACGTAGAGATAGATCAAATTTTAAAGGGCAGTTTTATATATTTATTTTCTTTATCTGAATAATATTAATCAATAATTTGCTTCTTTTTTTTTTGATATATAGAATAAAATAAACAGCATATTTTTATTGGAAGCAAGTTCCGATAAAATCTCCGAGAATAAGTACACACTCCTCCAGCAGCAACGAACCTTGACCAACCTTCTCTGCTCTACCTGAACCACCACCACCGGAGCGATCATTTCTCCGTCGGGTCGACCCGAGAAACTCATGACCGTAACATAAAACCCAGATTCAGAATCCGAATTAGTATCCCGTGGACCCGCCGGAGCCGCCGCCATGAGG
>JAYMSW010001368.1:0-16789 GCA_036897725.1 Erodium texanum | reverse complement strand
CTGTTAAATTTAACGGATTGCAAACGGAAAAATTCTTCACCGATACATTTTGCTGACGTTCTAAAATGACTGATACTTTTTGAACATATTAGTTTCGATACCGTTATAAAATAAACTTATCCTTTAATTTAAAGTTTTGGATTATATTGGTAAGAAAGCAGAAAATTATAATCTAACGCTCATTTCATTTCACGTTTGCTCATGCAAGTTTTTCTATTAGGATTCAAATCTCGGACAGTAAGAGTGTTATAGAGAGCTTAATAACAACCTCAAAAGTAAGAAAATAAAAATGAAATGAACATTTTATGATGTTCTGCCGGAAACGCAGCGTACAAGGGAGGGTGACAAATGAGGATTGTTTGGTAATTGGTACTAAATTTGAGAAAGTTTAAAAGTGCAGTTTCCAAAAGCCTTTTTGTAATTGGAGTTTAGTGTTTCATTGCGCATGCCTGCTGCATGTGACTGTCATCATCTCTACTCAACCTCCACCTTGAAAGTTTAAAAGTGTACCTCTTTGGACATGAAAGCGCGATCCGGGTCTTCAACGATGGGCGAGAGCGTGCCATCGTAGTCAAGAAACATCACGATTTGCTTTCCCTTGGAAGCCTTGGTGATCTGCTCGAACATGCCCAAGGCTGATGGGTGCTGAAGCAGTAGGGTGAGGCAAGAAAAGGTGACAAGACAAGGTAGATTTGGATTTCAGGGGACACTCGCAATCCAAGAGGTGTGAATCTCGTCGTCGGACTGGGAGCGGAGGCGGGTGGGAGAGGAATCGAGCCAGGCATTTTCAAGCTTCTTGACCATAGGGCTCATGTTGAGCGCCTGCAGCAGGGTAGAAGAGGTCGGAGGAGCGGGGGAGAGAGACGGCAATGGCCATGCCGGACTTGGCGTCGGAAACCATTACATTTTGGTTTGTCATTTCTGTATTCAAGCAACACCAACTTGGTTTTAAGATTTCAGGAGATGATCAATATGTCATTGGAGAAGCTCCTGTGTGTAGATTATCAACTTGGTTTTAAGATTTCAAATTGTTTAATTTTTTTATATTTAAGTTCATGTTTTTGGAACTTCGACCTGAATTCTTTATCGTATGTTTAAGAAAATTGAGTTATTCATAAAAAAAAATTTTAAGATATAAGAATGGGTAGAAAGAATTGGATCTTCAAAAGAGGTCTTTTTTTTAGTTTGATCTTCAAATATTTCTATGTTTTTTATTTATTCCAACAAAGATGAATATCATATCATGACAATAATATTATAACTAAAAGGATCAGTAAGTATGGATCAATGACAAATAATTATAGATTTTAGTCCAACAAAGATGAATATCATATCATGACAATAATTTTAATTTCCACACTTGCAATGATGCATAAAAAATATACATGTTACTATAACTCAAAAATGTGTTGATCACTATCACTAAAATGAGTTTGGTTTATGAACAATCTATTAATGGGATTTGCTTGTTGAGAACTTGCCTAAACTGCAATTGATATGTATGTCAATTTATCACTAGAACTAATAAATAATAGCCCTTCCTACCAGGAAAGATTTTCGATTGTTATACATTTTTAGCTTATAGTTAAAGACTCGAGTACTAGTTTGGTTTATGAACAATCCATTGATACATGTTAATACGATGATAGAACGTCATGTTCCAGATGATCGTGGGGACGTCATGGTTGGCGAAGGTGACGTCGTTCGCCTTCATGTTGGTGACGCCGAAACCCGCACCCATATCCACTTTGAAGGGGTGGTTTTGTGTAAAAAGAAGGCAAGTGTCATAAAACATGTACTCATGTTGGTTGTTGTTTCATAGTTTTGGTCACCCATTGTAGTTTGTAGCCCCCACAATGTATGATAGATTTTAACCTTTGTCAAGTATTATGATTTTTGAATTTGTCTACTGCAAAACACACACTTGTCTCCATTTTTGTTTCCTAGCACTTGCTGTTATCCACTGGCTTGAGTTCCAAGTACTTGGACTCACGGGAGTGGAGAAGAAAGAGGCCAAAAACATGGTGGATCCTAGTCCTAGAGGGTGAAGAATGTAAGATTTTTGTAGGGTACGTGGGGTTGGGTTTTTTTTAGGGTAAGTTTCCTTTCTTATGCATATGGGCCAATCTCTTTGATTGATAAGATGCAAGAAGTAGAGAGAAGCTCCTATTATTAAATTCAAGATGGGCAAGTGGTTCAAAAGTTATGGCCAACATTTGATGGATAGATGCAACATGAGCCACAGATCTGGGTATCAGCTCCCGTTCCTATAACTCGCCCACCACCCATCTTAATGATATTTTTTGACTCCCAAATGCCCCGCCATACAAAGCTGGGGTTATGGCCAATACGAGCGTCTAGAAAGGAAGTCCGAGGGAAGTAGCGTGCTTTGAAAGTCCTTGCTACCAAAGATTATTCATTCTCCAACCCTGCTTACTAAGGAGGGCAAGATTGAAATCTCCTAAGTCCCTAAAGCCCAAGCCTAAAGCCCAAGCCACCTTCATATTTGTGCCGACAGACCTTCTTCCAGCTAGCCCAATGAATACCAACCCCTCCGCTCGAGTTAGATTTCCACCAAAAACGTGCCATGATCATCTCAATTTCCCGAATAAGAGAATTAGGAAACCGGAAGACCCCCATGGCATAAGCCGGGATAGCCTGTGCCACCGCTTTCAAGAGCACCTCTTTACCAGCTTTGGTTGATTTAGGAAACCGATTCTAATTCTAGTATAAAAAAAAAAAATTAGTATATTTAATTGGTTGATTGTCATTTTTCAAAATATTTTTATTTTCTAATGAAAAAGTTAACCGAAGCGAGATAAATTCGATATTGGTTTTTATTTTCGGGAGAAATAAATTTTTCACATCGCGATATGTAATTAGTAGTCATATTAATTTTTAAGAGTAATTGAAGCAAAAGAAAAGAATCAATAAAAACATACCCAAAATTCATATTCTTCTTGAGGAATGCAATTTCTAGCAATGCTTAAACAGCCGATTTAAGCATATCTCAATGGAGAGAGTACCAGAAACATGTAAGTACAAACAAATCCATATAATTCAGAATTGAAAAGACTTACAACAGAATTAATGTCCGCTAACAAAATCTAAGTTCTTGAGGTACATTTCAAAAAAGACCATAAGAATCTCAGCTATATTTGCAAGAGATTATAATATAACTTGCAATTAGCTTGCATTATGTTGTAATGAATTAATCTCCCGAGCAAAAAAGAATCGTTGACAAATTATAGGAAAGAAAAGAGTTGGCAATGACAAACCGAATGTTGTAAAGTAGTTATAATTGAAATGACTATGTCCTCTCTTCATGAACCAAGCCCAGAGTAAGTGAAGCAAATGAAATAGAAATCAAGACAAATACTTCATGCAGAACGATATATTTAAGATCATCAATTGGAAACAGGTTGAATGGGGTTCAGACTCGAAAATTCTGAACAGCATTAAAACCCTATAGACGTAATATCAACAACCATGAGAAAATGTTTATGCATTATAAAGTATTCTCGAAGCAACATATCAAGGTAGTTTTAACTCGGCCTTTCAATCAAAATTAGAGTATACAAACCATAGATGTTAACAAATACAAATAAAATAACAACGTATGAAAATCTCATCTTACTAATCACTGCATTTAGTTCCCTCAATCGTACAAAGGAGTATATAAAAAAGCCACAATCCTGATGAGTTATATATATATATATATATATCAGAGAATTTGAGTGAATGAAATAAATCTATGTTCCGAACTGAAAAGGAAATTTATTCAATTTGCAAAATATTAGAAACCATTGGCCCAACATAATGTTTTTCACTTGCTCAATACTATGGAAGGTGAATTTGGCCAAACTAGGAACAATAATAAGAACATTTTATGTCTAAAATCCTAAAACCCTTTTCAAATATTCATACACATATACATATAGATATACCCACAAATTCTCAACACATAATCAACTCCCACAGATCCTTAATATCCAAGAAAACTATATTTTGAAATACAAAATTTCGGTAAAAGGTTATAACTTTGAATTCTAGCTGATAAACCCAGAATTAAATTCCAAGGCTGCATATAAATAGAATCAAAATCTGTAAATATCCCAATAAATCACAAAGGATAAGAGAAATACACTGAATAAACGGTGGAAATCCATTAAAGAGTGTGAGGAACGGAAGACCCAGCATAACAGACCGTACTCATGCGTCTCAGATTCACCTTCATCGTCTTCTTCTTATAACCAACTGAAAATCTGAAACATGGAGAAACCCAAAACATAGGTTCCAGTCAGGTCAGAATACCGATCAACTGAAAATCCAATTGAACAACTATGAGTATAATGTATATACAAACCCCAGGCAAAATACCCAAAATCAAACATCTAAGAAACAAAGGGCAAATACATTCGATTGTTTAAGAATAAGACCTTGGGAGCAAAATCGTTCCCACAAGACTGCTCCTTCAGCTGGACACTGACCAAAGAAGCTCTATCACAAGGTAAGAGAGTAGTGTTTGAATGGGACTTCCGCTTCGGTCCTATAACCAAAAGGGCAAACATAAGATATAGCAAAGATATCTCCTTACTCAGTTTCATCAAGAAATATCACAAAATGGTCCGAATCTTTAATCAAATTCTACACAAGCAAAACACTCCTCCATATGCAATCCGCTCTGAGTGGAGCCATATCAAAGGGCCAAATCAAACTTTTGTCTGTTTATAACATGCAATGCAACAAAACCAAACTATTCTCCAGTGCAAAATTCCAAATTTAACTCAAAACAATATTAATATGATTTTACTGGTAGTAAACAGATCACCTGACAATGATTAAGAAGAACAAAAAACCTGTTTGGAAATATAAAGGCAATGCTCCCAATGCTTCCTGCTCAGCCCTCTCCTTCTTAACCTGCCACAAATTCGATTTAAATGTATTAGAATACAAAAGCCTTCAATAACAAAAGTTAATATATAGATAAACAACATCCATAAAAACAGTCAATAGAACCAAGCGGTAGACAATAATATCTAGTTACTTAGACACAACTTACAACAGGTAATTGTACCTGTGATACGAATTATGGAGCAGCAGAGATGAAAAATACACAGATTGAGGTATTTGTACCTGTGATGCGAATTGGGGAGCTATAACTAAGTGCTCTGGCATGAAGGTCTGGCCATATCTGTGATAAGAATTGGAGGAAGCTGATAACCACCTGCTGGCATCGAACAACAAAATTAAGCAAAAAATAATAATCAAAAGATGATGTGAAACTTGGTCATAGTCTAGAAATCAGCTGTTCTGTTCACATATTAACACAATAACATCAAAATGGATGATAACTTATACCTTTTTCAGCTAGAATTCGATCGCCAACATCAAGAGTCGAAGACATGGAAGATGAAGGAACGGAACATCAAGTTCACAGTCAAAATCTCTAGCAACGTCGGAGCAGATATTTAACAGCCGAGTTATCCAGCTGCTCCGATCAAAACTCTTCACGTCAAAGCCGGTGGCGTCACCACTCAGAACATCGCCGTGATTGATGGCGTCTTTGCAAGACAACCGCTTTGAGCTAGGTAGAAAAGGAATCATCGAAGTGGGGTCCTGAACATACCCATACCGTCGGACGTCGATTTCACCGGCGAAATCAAGCCCAAAAGGAGAGGATTCTGGCAATTGATTGCTCCGGATAGGGTTACGCAACAATGGTCCGTTACCCTGGCTCTCAGGATGCCCACAACACCTCCTCCGGCTTAACGGGCACTGGGGGCTGGCTTTTTGGAGGTCTTGTGTTAGCCCTAGAAAAGTAGTGGTAAATGGTGGTGAAGATTGTGATAGTGGCGTTGTTTTGATGGAGAGATGTGTGGTAGCATGCTCGGTGATCGCGTCTCCGGTATAAATTGAAGGAAGAAGCAGTTGATGGTGGAATTGTGGGGTGTTTCAGGAACATGAGATGAAGATGAAGAAGAAGCAATCGATGAATACGAATATGAAGGAAGTCGTGGGGTTGTTCGGATAGAAGAATAGTGATGAGGACCAAGCTGCAATTAATATTTTTGCAATTTGACCCAGTTGAAGGACCAAGGTGCAATATCTCATTCTCAACCTAGGCATACTCTCACGTTACTCCAAATCTCTCTTTTTTTTCTCCGCAACAGAGTTCATATTAAGTTTCGGGTGGATTCTTCTGGCTTCTTTTTATACGCTTTGTGTGTATCAACGAACAATTGTCACTATAGATTGATTTTGTTGGGTCGATTTCAATATGTCTGTATTTGGATCGAACTATGAGTCGATTTAAAAGATAGGTCAATCATTCGACTTAATCAATCAGGATGCGTCTGTGACAGAAGATTTAAAATAAAAGAGCCGTTGCATCTACAACAGCTAGTTCATGATATTTTTTTTTACATCTGAAATATATCTATGATTTTCAATAAATACCTCAACCCTATTCCTTTATTTCACACCCTTCCATCACCTCTTTTTCTTCAATTTTTCTCTGGAAAACAAAAGGTTGGAAAGGGCAATGACTCCTGAGGAGTACGCGGTATTTCACCAAAAAGCTATTTGATAGCATTACTAGTCGGGCCATGTGAACGATCACGACTGGAGCATTAAGTGGAGAAGGTTTACCACGGGCTCGACCTAAACGTATAAGGAGAGTTGTCCGGCGAGCGCTTGAAGAAGGACACGAGCGGTTGATGACGGATTATTTTGTGGAGCGTCTCATCTACAACGAAGACTTGTTTCGCCTTCGCTTTCAAATGCGTCAGTCTTTATTTGAGCGGATCATGACGATCATCGTCGAGCATGACAATTACTTCGTAAGGAATGTCTAAGTTTTATCGACATGGGTTTTGTTTTTCTTTTTCATATGTAATATTTATTAATAAAGTAGTTTAAATTATCTAAACTCATTGCATTAAATCTAATTGAATTACACATTTACATTAAAAAATCATGTTTTTATTGTCTTCTTCGACTCAACCAATAGGCTACACCGTGAGAGTTTCAACCTCTTCCCAAACAAAAAAAAAAAAAAAAACAAAGGAATCGACCCAACAAGTCGATCCCACTGTAGATGTTCTTACAGACACATTTTTGAATCTCTAATTTCAAAAACTATATATTATTCCCCTATTTATCTAGTTTGTCCTAACTGGACTTCTTATTATCTCGATCTTTTTTCTCAATGGATTCATTTTTTCTTAAATTTCGCATCCAAACCCAAAAACAGGTTTGAGTCATCAGCTATCAGATTGAGCTTTTTAGTTGAGTTGATCACCTAATTACTTTCAACTAATGACAACAAAACCGATCGACCAGGTTTCTTATTAGAGCTTCTGTATGTTCCACATACTTGATTAAATTTAACAAAATGACTATATCTGAGTTTTAACATAATAACATTCCGTGATATTCAAATTAACTTACAAGAATTTTTATAATACGGATCTTCTGGTACGAGCACCTAAGTATGGGCTCGATTTGTTGGATCAACCACCATTCTCCAAGGACTTATAGGAACATTTTTTTTCCCGACAAGATGTAGAGAAGATAAACTGAACTTGATTTTGTTTGATATCTCCAACATTAATTGGGACGTGAAGCACCACGGTAGATATGTTTCACACACACCAATGCGATCCATATATGCGAAAGCGAAAGCTCCTACATACCATGCATGAATTGTCGGGAATTACAAATCCACGTTCACGACCAAACAATGAATGTTTCATGTATAAGTATCATTTTTATTTTGACTTGTCTTATAAAATTGCGTATTTGAACTTATTATTTTGATACTTAAGGTTTGATTTAATGTAAAAAATAAAAAAAATGTATGATTAACAACATAATATTATCTTTCTTTGTATAGACTTAAATATATGAAAATCTAAAAAAAGAAATTATCGTTATGTCAATTTAAACTCGTGCGAAAAAAATGTAGAAAATAAACATGTACCTACGTACTTAAAACAAGTAGGGTACATGTCATTATGTATAAAATCTTAATCCACTTGTGGGCTATATGAGCTAAAAAGGGAAAGGATGGAAATAAATGTAACGAGCTTTTTAATACATACAGTTAAGAAAAAAAAACATTTATTGATTTCAACTACTTTTTATTTATTTTATATAAAAAAATATTGCTCCCCATTGCCAATTCTCTACTTGAGGTGGCATTGATTCTGACATATAATAAGTTGTATTATTTTCGTGACTTAGATTATTATATATATATATAACATATTATTCGTAAGAAATAAGATAATGATGTGTCTTTTTGTCACAAAAATAAGAGATAATAATGTGTCATGAGATTAGTGTTGATGGATGTGACAAGATGTTTCATATGTATCACAATTTTTTACACGGAAAAAAAGAAAATAATTACACATGTGTCACGAGATTAGTGTTTTAGTTAATCGAAATCGTAGTCTCATGATCTAGGTTGTTGATCGATGGAATAGATTGTTTGCCACATACAATTTCTACATCACAAGATTAGCATGTACATACTTACAGTTTATGAAAGAAAAATTATTTTATGTACCGTCTTGAAAGCAACATGAACATTACAATTTCAAACCTAATTGTGAGTGATCCAAAACATTCGATGCGACAAAATACATCACAAGGGTAACACTCTTCGATATAGGTTAGATCGGGTAACTAATATCGGATTAGGGTTTTGTTCTTTCTCTTATTTTCTTGTACCACCCCTTCATTACCCGCAAGCATCATGTACTTGTCCCTTCGAGTCAAGTTCGTGCACTCAAACCCTAGACAACGAGCCAACTCGGCTTGAATGTGATTAGCCACGTCACAACTTGACCTGCCACCGGCACAACAGGTAAGCTCCCTAGGAAGCTTCTCGAGAATGTGGAGATGGTACCTTGGGAGAGGGTTCATGAGGAAGAAGATAGGGTCCAAACACTTCAACCCACTAGCCGTCGTGCCGTAGAACATGGTCACGTGCGAGTTCACTGCCACGGGCACAATGTCCTCGGCTAGCTCAGCAAAAAGTGAGCTGAACCTTAAAAGATAGGGCTCCCTACAAGTCGTCCCTTCAGGGCACACCACAAGGTCACCTTCTTTTAATAGCCTCTCCATGGACTCGCCATCTTGGGCTCGATGCCTAGTGAGCCTCACGGTCTTGATCGGGGCTATGATCTCGGACATTTTGCTGAGGCTATATGTGACCGCGGTCAAGGGTTTGGCTAATAAAGTGCTGAGCATGACCGGGTCTAAGAGGGTCCTGTGGTTGCATACATAGAGGACACCTTTTTTGGGGTTTGATCTTTTGGGGATTGACCCGGTTAGCCTTAGGTCAACCCCACTCCATATCCCTAAAGCTCTTGCCCATGTGTAGGGTAGGAAGACCCCTATCGAGATCCTGAAGATGGCTACTAAGAGTCCTAGTGGAAGCCACATGAACATTGCTAGGGTTGCTTGTGGGGTAGGGAAGAAAGCTAGCCTCCCGTCGTGGAAGATCAATGGTTTTGGGTACTTCTCTCTTGGCATCACTGAAGTTTTTGTGTTTGGGCTCACCACATAACCCTCCTGTCATCAAACAAGAATTGGTCTGGTCAGTCAAGACGATAGTAATTAATATACGTACAAACAAAACCCATGTCCTAGAACTCAACCCAGAACATGGTTAACTTGGTCGGTCAATATACCGATACTTTCTTTTATAAGATCTTGTTTTCGAGTTTTAATAGGACATCTGGTTAAGAACATGTATGATCTTTATATTTAAACAAATATAAACAAAACCTATATCCTAAGACTCAACCTATAACGCTATCTTTATATTTAAGCAAATATGAACAAATCTCATGTCCTAGGAGCTAGGATTGAACCTATAGTGTTCAATAGAGTTTGTCTGGTTGGTCAGGACGAACACTAACAAAGTCTAGTGATCAAACTCTAACCTATAATCTATTTGGAGTTAGATTAGGAAACAGTTGCTGATAACTCAACCTAGTTAGCTCTCTCTTTCGGAGTTTTTAAGGTAGTTCGAGAAGTACTAGGAAGATCCATTACCTTGCATTGGGAGATGAAGAGGTGGTCGTGAAGACTGGAGCCTCCAAGCCCAACATCAGGCTTCTTGTCACCATAATACTCCTTCAAAGCTCTGTGCTTCACCACCAAACCCGACCCAGACACCAAACCAGTATAAAACCGACCAAAACTCCCAATGTCCGTACCGACAACATCGTCAACACCCAGATACTCCCTCAAGAACCCTTCAACCATAACCCTAGGAAGGCTCGTGTACACCACCCTAGAACCAGCAAAACCCAAGGCCTCACAGGCCTGGAGGTGAAGGTTCTCAAGGTAAAACTTCGGCAAAACAGCCCTCCCAACGGACTCAACGTCCTTAAACCTCATCCCACAAAAGGACACGAAGATCATCACCTTCATCTTGACCTCGTAGTCCACGAAACAGAGGACAGGGTAGGAACAGAGCAGAAACAGAGCCCTGAAAATGCTCCCACCTTCGAAGGCCAAGAGCATGAAGTACGGGAACAGGGATTGAGACCTTAACAGAGCTCCTTCGACGTCGCATACTAAGGTCGTGTCGGGACCTATGTTATGTGGGGCACATTTGGTGACGGTCTGAAACAGAGGAGCTTGGTGGGTTTGAGGTTTCTGAGATGGGTTTTTGAAGAAGAACTCATTGTTCTTGACCTTGATCGCTGCTTTGAGACACGAGTTTGCTAGTAATTGGTACAGGAACCAATGGGCAAGCTTCAGAAAAATCATCTGGATCTCCATTTTTGTAAAGTTTTGAGCTTGAAATTGGAACTGAAGAAACAGAGTATTTTCAGAAGAAGAAGAAGATGTGGAGCAGTGGGAGAGAAGCAGAAAATATTTATAATGGTTTTTTAGGTTGACCACACTTTTGTGTTACAAGCAGCAAAAACAATTTTTCTTCTTTTTTTTATATTACTTTGGGGTATGTTCTTGGATTTGGCTATTCAGTTGGAGGAAAGATTGTAGGTTGATTTGTTGGCGACCAATCTTTTTGTGATTTTAGGTTTTAGGTTTGTGACATTTTTTAATAATCTAATTTATTTTATAATCGTATTAAACATATATTATTCGAAAATATAAATCACAACTCATCGTAATGATATATTTTGAGTTTGTAACATCTTTAGGTTCTTGTTTCAAATTTTGATCAATTTTCAAATATGGGAATATGTGTACTTATGTTGTTGTTGGTTGCCTAATCAACACCATTAAATAAACTTTAGCAAAAATACCGTTAAAGATTGTATAAAAACATAAGAGCAATAAATGGGGTTTGAAAAAAATGACCCACGAAGCATCATTATAGATGTTTTAATTGTGTTTAGGTATGAAACACTTCAGTCATTATATCCCATGCAAATCTCATTATCATTGAAAATAAAATCACATCATATGAATTATGTGGGTTAAATTTATTATAATCAGTTTGTTTTGAGTCTATTTATGCTCAACTACATTTTAATCCAAAATGTTATTTTATTTTTTTGATATTAAGTGGAAAAGCCTCTCAACATCAAACCCACAACCACCTCCTTTTTGCCCATTTCATCTTCATTTACTACTTGTCATTACCAATGGAGTGATGAATGTCATTGGCACTTGTCAATTGAAATTAAAATTGGCTAATTAAGATAGTTTCATTTGCCTATCTATTAGGGTATTGAAGCAACTCAATTGCCAAAATCAGAATAAGACAAGAGCAGGCCAACTAATTTGGTGTAGGACTTGGTCCAACTTGAGTCATTATGGTACAGTGCCCTGCTCCCAAAGTTGTGTAAGAAAGTTGTTAAGATTTCACCATGAACAAGTCTTCGAGACAGTTAAATATATATGTATTTTTTATGTATGATTTTACGGTAAAATAATGATGATTCTTTATTTTGTAAGACAAGTTAACGATGTCATGTCATATGTGCTCGAAGAAGAAGAAGCAACGGGTTGTAAAAATCGGCGATTCAACCCGATTAAGCGCCGCCTAAGCGTGAAATTCTACTCCATCGATCCGACTTAACCCAATTAGGAGGAACAAGGCGGATGACCGGTTTGTAGCCGAGTTGTGGTGAAGTGAATCGAGAGTTCGCCACGTGCGACGTTGGTTGGAAGAGTCCGAGTGGTAATGCGACTGATTAGAGGAGTACGAGAGGTCGTCGGAGGTTCAAATATAGAGACGATACCATGACGTGCAATTTATGTGCAATATGCGTCCATTTAATGAAAGATTGTAAAAAATGTTAGCCGCTATTATATTTCAAACCTAACGAGTGATCCAAAAACATTTGATGTGACAAAGTACATCAAGTGGTTTTTCAGTTAACATTCTATGATATAGGTCGATCAAGTAACTAATCGAAGGACAAAATAAAGCAATGGGAGGAATAATCATTCTCCATCCACAAAACAAGTCGGCATGGTAGCCGACGATTTGGACGTGCGGGCTCAGGAGATCTTCGGGTATGTCGTCGTGAGAGATAAATTTACACCGACGGGTTTCATTACCACAAGTGTGAACGAGCACTGATTGAGGGTGCTTTGGTTTAGGGCTTCGACAACGTGGTCGGAGACAAAATCGGGGGAAGAGATGAGAGAGTACCAGGTTTTGGAGATGCATCTGTACCGTAAAATCGATTTCACCAGCAGTTTTGTGAGTATGTAAACCAGATTTCTAGAGAAAATAAAGATAATCCGACAGTGATGAGTCTTTAATCAATATTTGTTCGGACCAACCAAACTCCTTTGATGGGTCCTTTATTAATATATGTTTCTATACACAAAATATAAATAATTTATCAAATATTGAACAGGTTCATACCATTTAAACTTGTCACTTCCCTACCAAAAGGATAAGACATTGTCAAAAAGGCTTTTTACATGAAATCTATGAAAAGTTCCAAGGTTGGGTTTTGAGGAAAATAGTTAGGACTTATTCACCAACAATAACTACATGAAATGGTAGTTAAGATCATGCAGATCTTGCTACCATCTCTTCTTGTTTGGTAAAGTCTTTTTAATCATTTGATATTGATGTTTTTGGCACCATTTATACATGGTATTTGCATTGCCAAATAAATTCTCCAAATAAATATATATTTTTTTCAATACTAATAAAAAATCGAAAAATACTTTTTGAAATATAACTATTTGTGGGGTCATGGGGCATTTATTTGGAGGTTGTAATTTGATTGATTGATCAATAAATGGTTGTGATTTAAAGATATAGGAAGGACCAAAAGAAGTACCCATCACAATCATGTTGTCTTGTTTCAATGCTGCTTGTTCTTTCATTTTGTCGGAGGATTTGATGATGTTGGTTGGTGGTGACTGATCTCATCCATGCCTCTCTTTTTTTGAAGGTCTTGGGTATTTCTTCCCTCACAAACTTGACCAACTTGCAAGTCATTGACCCTTCGTCCAATCAATTTGAAGGGGCAATTCAAAACTCATTCTCCAATCTTAGTAAGCTTCATTCTTTCGCCTTGAACTTTTGAACAAATCCTTGATTATTTGAATAAATTTGATTACTTTTTTTTTTGTAACAATTGTTTTAATGGTTTTGAATCATATTAATCTTAATTAATAAGATTAATATGATTTAATGACCATTAAGCCATAATTACCCTATGAGCTGCATGTGGTGGATGTCTACGTCTTATAGCTATTATTAGTTTCTCATTTTGTATTTTAAGAGAGGTTTCTATCAAAACCTCACACATTTTCTCTCTCTTTATATATACTTTGATTGTGTCATTTTTGTATATGTAGAGAGGTAATATAGTATTTTTATCCCACCACAATTTTTCTTCTTTACAATCCGTATGTTTCTTTGTTCAAAAGTTGAGTTATTTTCGTCAATAAATTTCATATTTTGTCTATCTGAAGTTTATATTTCATCAACATAGCTTTCAAGTTGTTTTAATAAATCTCATATTCTCTTGTTTTAATTTTCACATTCTAGCAATAATGATTTCATATTTCGTCAACATACATTCCATATTCTTTCATTTGCTGAATTTCTATTCATATAACATAAATTTCATGTTTTTCAACGTAAATTCATATTCAACCCTGGAACTCGTTGACAAAATATGAATTCTAAGTTTTGTAGATTAAACTTTTAAATTATTGGATTTCATTTGAGTATGTGGTACTTTTCATTTTTTTTTATCCGTAATCTTCATTACATGTATATTATAATTTTGATTGGATATCATTTTTGCACATAATGCTTCATCTCATTATGAAATAATCTATCATGCAAAAAAATGAAATATAGTAAGAGAGCAAAATGAAACTACATACACAAGCAAAAATATACGAATAACACTGACAAAAAATGAACTCTACTAAATAGAAAGATGCACTACAATAAATAAAAAATGAATTATATCAAATATCTAAAAGAAAGTCAAAGTCACAAACTGCAATCCATCAAACACTAATATGAAAGACTATAAGTTTCACATTGAAATTAGGTAAAACAATTGATGAAAGCCATAAAATACAACGATTACACATGAAGCAGCTTTCGACAAATATGTTACAAAAATACCAATCAATTTTGTAATCACAAACCTACGGTTCATGATGCCAAAACATTGATATTCAGTGAACAGATCACATGGTCTTACATGAAAAGACAATATTATCCTTTAGCATGCAAATCAACTAGTACACAAGATCATGATCTGTATGTCGTGATAAAGAAACCTTAAAAAGCTTTACTCTCTGTACTTTGTCGTTCATATACATGAACCAACTGGAGGCATCGATATTTGCATGTGTGACCTTATCCTTTACCATTATGTTATTGCTTCCATACACCATGTCGACGTAGAGCGACAACATCACGATAGTGATCGATTGAATCACAAAAGGCGATGAACAACAAGTTGGAGCCGAAGTTGAATGAGAGGTTCTACCTGAATATGCTATACAAGAAACTAATTACAACTGTTGGATCTAATTTTTGAATGACTGAGATCACTAATGGCACATTATTAAATAATAGATATATTAGTGTTTTTACATTATCATAGGGACAATATAGACAATTTCTTTTTATATTAAACCCTAAAATATATCTCAATCTTCATTCTCAAACTGTGCTCTTCTTTTGGAGTGAGCCGGCGGGTTCGTGAACTTCACGGCGTTTGCATGACTTGCCGCCAACCTCTCCAAGCTTCTTCCTTAGTGTGCTCTGGTTCTGCTTCTTCCTCGGCGTTTGAGGGTTAGTTGGTCTTTCTTAAAACCTATGATACATGGATATAGTCATTAAGCCAATTTAAAATTTTTTCGGTTTGAGAATCAACGTCGAGGTTAGTCATTAAGCCAACATGGATATATATTAGCCATTAAGCTATTGAATACTAACACATGGTATTGGGTTCCCTCCTCTTTTTGATTGAAATTCAATGTTTTGGCATCAAGAAGAATAGGTTTATATTCATTGTGTCGTGTGGACATATTGATATTACACAATTGACTAATATGTTTTTTTTTTGTGCATATTTTTTAATTAGTAGACTAGGCTATGTATTGTTTGTGAGTTTTACTAACTGTTTTCTATAATGTACAGGCTATAATGTCTCTAGGAAGCCTGCATGATCATATATCAAAAGCTTCATGTGCATGTAATGATGGTCTCTTAGGGCTCTTAATTACTGATTGGTTTGCCTATTTTCAATTTTAAGCTTAATGTATTTCATATTAGTATTTGATGGATTATAGTTTATGATTTTGGATTTCTTTTAGATATTTGATACAATTCATTTTTTTACTATTGTAATTCATTTTTCTATTTAGTAGATTTCGTTTCTATTGTCATTGTGTTATCCCGTAGGTTTGTGCTCAGCCTTGTAGCTTCATTTTACCCTCTTACTACATTCATTTATTTTGCATGGTGGATTATATAAAGAAAATCATGGATGTAAAAAAACAATGAAAAGTACCCATATTAAAATGAAATCCAATAATTTAAAAAATGTAATCTACAAAAAGTATATTTCATGTTAACTATGAAATTTAGAGTGAAAAAAATATGAATTCTATGTTGATTGAATAAGAATTGTGCAAATGACAAAATATGAAATCTATATTAACGAAATATGAAATTTTTATCACTAAATTGTGAAAATTCAAATAAGAGAATGTGAAATTTACTAAAATAATATCAAATCTATGTTGATAAAAAATGAATTTTAGGTTGACTAAATTTGCAATTTATTGACGAAAGAAACTTAATGTTTCAGCAAAGAAATATAAGGGGTTGTAAAGAAAAATAATAATGGTGCAAAAATACTATATTACCCCTCTATATATACAAAATGACACAATTAAATTCTGTTTCAAATCTATTTACAACTTTGCCATTAATGAAATTGCTCTAATCCTAGTCATTGATTCATTTCATCCAACAACCCATAATAGTTTCTTGTATAGCATTTTAAGAGGGGTTTCTACCTGAACCCCCCCTATATATATATGTATGTAGGGGTGGTTTTCAGTGCAAATCACCCATAGAATAAAAACCAGGAAACCGTCGTTTTGTTGGAAAGTATAATACATTATATTGGAAACTACGGCACATTGTGTTGGAAAGAATATATTATGACACATGTATTGAAAACTATAACCTATTATTTTGGAAAATATTAAACTTGTATGAAAATAGATAGTTTCCAACCCAATGTGTTATAGTTTCCAATATAATGTATTGTACTTTCCAACA
>JAYMSW010001367.1:0-16791 GCA_036897725.1 Erodium texanum | reverse complement strand
CGATTGAGGCGGTTGCTGAGCTGGCGAAGAGGTGCTTGCACGCGAGTGGGAGGCAGAGGCCTAATATGAAACAGGTTGGGGAGGAGCTTGAAAGGATCAGATTGTTGCCTTCTTCTAATTAAGGTTTGTTTTATCTTTTCTTCCATTTCTCTAAGAATAAACTGTGCTTGTCATGTTTTTGTTCTTACTGTTTTTTTTTGTGTGGCAAAAATACCAATTGTTGCAAGATTTAAATTGCTTTGCCTAACACTGAGCAGCAGAGGGAGACTCCAAACAAATAATAACGTAAATTTGCCCACTGAATGTACAATTCTAGCTCGGAAAACGGTTACATTCACAGACACAGTTTAGGCAATCTACCTACATGCAACTCCAAAACAACAAGGCATGGGTTGCTAATACGAATACACCAATAATGGCAACATGTGCATAATTTGTACATGTAGCATGCATCCATGTGGTGAGAGAGCGACAGACCAGAAATGTCTTTGCGAGAAAGCTACACATAACTACGTGACGACCATATTACAAATCTATCCCAGAAATCTCATTTCTATCTATATGATAAGTTGCACTGTGGTTTCTACACTGGTTTCAGAGAAAAGATTACTAAAAAAACGAATGAAAAGAAATAGGCTTTAGACGAGATCGATTCTATCTGACAACAGATTGCAAATATTACTCTAGACATTAACTGACTCAATCCTTTGGTGCAGGAGGATTTACCTCTTGTGTATTGTCTTTCAGGCTTGACGAAGACATAGATCCTCTGATCTTCATGTCCCCAGACTGCTGTTCTTGCTGTAATTGTTGCTGCTGAAGCTGATGCAGGTGGTGCTGCTGAAACTGTTGGTGTTGCTGCTTCTGTGAGTGAATTTGAAGCTGTTGAAACTGTTGAGCAGTCAAATGAGTGTGCATGGCATGGTTGTTCGGATAGAATTGCTGTTGCCCAGAAACTCTGAATGAAGCATAATTCATTGTTGGTCCGCCATTTGGAACAGATTGTCCCGTTACAACTTTCAGATGCTGGATTTCCTCTTTCAGTGCATCATTTAATGCTATCAGAAAACAAACAGAAATAAACAATGTTACTATATGTTAAAACAGCCAGTCGTAGTATAAGAATTTTAATTGGAAGGACATTTCAATGCTAGACACTAGTGCTAAAGAGCACCCGTAGTGCTAAAGAATATTGAATAACCTAAATGCTACTTGAATGAAGAGAATTCTGCATCTCTTTGTACATGAAAAAGAGCAAGGTTCAGGGCACATAATTTGTTTGGAGCAATAAAAGTGAATATAAAGCTTAGTCACATACTGAGCAGATTATTTCCCCTCTTGGTTTCAAGAAAAAGGACATGCACGCACACACCCTTGAGTACTAATACCAATAGGATCACACACTGGACAGACGGAAAATAAACCATAAACCATCCATGGAAATGTTATGTGCATACAACACAACATAATTTCATTATATCAAATCTATATCCAATGAGGGGCAGCATTAATGAAATGTTTAAGGCCTCTTCAGAAAGAGAAAAGTAATGGGGGATAAAAAAAGAACAAACATGCTTGGTTTTGTCTTACCGTCTTGCAAGTGAACCTGTTGCTCCATTGTCTGCAAGCGCAATTTCAGCTCACTATTTTCCACAGTTAAACCATTTGTATCTCTCTGTTCAACAGAAATCCAGGGAAAAAATTACACAATATAGTCGTTATATACATTAAAAATGGAGGAATATCAAGCTTAGGCTCATTTAACCATGAACTAGTCATACATGCACAATATACACATGTATGGCACGTATACCACGTTATTCACAAAAAGTTTCTGGCGGCAAATAAGAAATCTATGATGAGCAAGAAGCACTGTACCTGCAAAAGGGTCAATTGAGCTGACAATGAGGTTGCTTCTGTTTGTAGTGTTTGTACTTTTCTTTCCAGTTCGGCTATGTATCGCATCTTCCTTTCCTTGGACCTTGCAGCTGACTGCCTGTTAGCCCAAATCCTATGAATTGCCACCAAAGAATATAAGTACAATTAATATGTGAACCATTAACACATTTTTTTATTCGTTTTTTATATATATTTATACTAGTATATTATAATCAAAAGGCAGAAAGAATCAGAACAAACATGTTCTCCAAAGATGAGGAATTGGGAGTATACAGTCAATAGATAGATTTCACTCTACTTTAGAAAACAGAAGATTATTCATGAAAAACATTTATATATCAAACCGGTTCTGCTTTAACTCATGTACCTGCAACCCATTTAAGTAATGCCATGATAAGAACTTTTGCTAGGTCATTTGTGCCCATGTCTTTTCATATTCCTCTAATACATGACCCCTTTATTTTTAATAATTTTTTTTTATCCTGAAAACTAGAGAGAGGGGTAAACAAGAAAAATAATGTGCATATAAATCCCATTGTGTTTGTAATACATTTTACTTCTGGCATATATCCTATCCATTCTAATGCTTCCACTCATTCATCTCGACATGATTATTTACACACAAAAAAACACAAGCATAGTTAAGAAAAAGGGGAGACCAGAGCAACAGAATAATTGGTTCGTTAGTTTAATTCACAGAGAAAGTTATGCCACATCATGGAGTATTAGACACAAACAAAGTACATGATCTTTAAACTATTTTCTTTAAAACAAATACCTTTTTGCACGCTTTGGATCAATAAGAGCAAGCTCTGCAAGCTTAGCAGCTGACATAGCCTTCTTGGCATCAGCTCCAGCAGCATCCTCAGAACCGGACATGAGCATCTCTGGCTTGAAAGTTGTTGACCCATCCATGGACTGGCTATGCTGGTGCCTGATTCTGGGCCTCTCAGCATTAGCACCCGCAACTCCTGACCCAGGTGCCTGGGCAGAGCCTCCTATACCAGCTGAGGAAGACTCACCCACTTGAATTTGGGAAGTTGCCGAAGAGGCATTGAACTTGTCCATGTCCATATACATTGAGAACAAGTCTTCCTCTGTATCGTCCGAAAATGAAGGCCCGTCGGCCCCACCCACCACACCAAGGTCACTGTCAAAGCTAATATCGTCAGGAAGAGTAAGAATTTCGGAATGGGCACGCCGATGACCCGTATTCTTTGGTGGGTTATCGGGCATCCGGCTGATATCATTGCTGAACGGGCTCGCATCAGACGACATACCACCGCCGGAGAAACCCGCGAAACGCCCAGACGGCGGCGGAAACCCGCTGCTGTGGCCTGGAGATTTTTCCTTATCCATCTGTAAGAACGCCAAGCCTTAAGCAAAAGAAAATGTAGCCGCGCCAAATGAAAACCCTAGAAATGAGAACACTAAACCATCAAGCCAAACAAAATTACACAATTCCTTTTTCTAAATTCACTTCCAGCCGATTGTTTTTGCATCAAATCGGAAACCCACAAATGAGCGAACAAAACCCTAGAACAAGACATATAGAGCACGACTACAATACTAAATTCAAAAATCACATAAATGAATACGAAAGATTACCGCAACCCAGTCAGACGAAGATTCGACGAGCATGCGATCTCAGAACAAATCAGCGAACAGGAAAGGAGAAGATGGTAGATGAGTGAAGCCAGAAAAGCTTAGCCCAAAGTTTCCCAGGAAAATGCGGGGATTTTCCAGGGAAAAAACTACATAAAAATCCTGGGAATGTGAGAGTGCAGAGAAAAGAAGAATAAAAAGCTCGGGCTTTTCAAGTGAATCGGATGATCACTGATCACATGGATACACGCTAAGAAAAGAGATCTGAGGGAGACGAAGAATCGAAGCTCCCCGGACAAGATATAGTGGGGACATATGAATTATAATGGTTACATGCATCCACGCCGTTGGGGCTAAAGGGTCCCACTTGAGAGAGTGGTCCAGATTCATCCAGTTTTGATGGTGCACACAAGTGACTATAAGCCTCAGGCAAGACCAGAGATGTAATCCTCTACGGACTATTCATGTTGCTAGGGGTGTTTATAAGCTGATGACCCTTCCATATGAGTAGAATTTCACTCGCCTGTATAAATATTGATTGAAATTTTTTCAATCCTCAAACCGCCATTGCTATATGGGAAAAATATATAAAACATAGGTGAATTAACTTGTTTTTCTGAAAAATAATAGTATTTTTAGGTCGTCAATAAAAATTAACAGTGAATATATTTTCTATTTGCAACATACTAACATCGTTAGTTTTTTATGAAATGACCATTCTACCCCCTCCCTCCCCCCGATGTAGGTAGGGTTTGTTTCGGGGGAAATGGTAGTTTGTTGTAGGGTTTATATTTGGGGAGAGGGTCGTGTAGAGTTCGTTATTTAGGGTTTGAATAGTTTAGGGTTTACTTTCGGAGAGGGGTATTTTCAGGATTTCAAAAAAATATATATCTGAAAACTATCAAATTTAACGGATTGCAAATGGAAAAAATTTTCACTAATACATTTCGTTAACCACCTAAAATGACCGATATTTTTTGAATATATATGTTTCAACACCATTAAAAAGTAAACTTAACCCTTATTTTATAGATGGGTTAATGATAGATATTTTAATTGGATAATTTAACAGGCGGATCGAATTAACGGATTTTTTCGAACATCCCTACATCTTACAACTACTTAGATGTACCTATTTTAGAAGTTTGATTCAAAGTTTTATGAAAAGTATATATTTTCATTTATTTGTAAATTGAGGCACAACTGTTTAACTATCTTAATTATTGTTAAGATTCGTGTACAATATCACATAACCCTATCAAGAAGAATATCATTTAGAGTATGTTATCAATAATCGGATTGTTAAATATTAGATAGATGAAAATGTTGCAGAGGTTTGAAGTTAAAAATTAACGTTTTAAAATATAAAAAGGATCAAATATAAAATAGAAGTTCAAATGACTATAATTTTTTCATACGAACTCTGATTTAGACTCATAAGATATCAAATCGAGGGTAATTGAGAGTTCTGCGATATTATGAAACTTTTGTGAACAAGAGTATGTTTAGCATACCCTCTGCCTCTAAACCCTACTAATATTGTTAATGGAACTCGAACTCCAACTTTATAGACCAAAATTCAAGTCTGTAATCTAACCAACAGAATTAGGTTGAAATAAGACACAACAGAGTAAATTTTACATCAAATAATGATTTGGATTAGAGATGAGTTATAGCTAACAAAAAATTGGTACAACCATCGGGTTGTGATCATGAAACATTATAAAATCTTTCATATAACCAATAGATCGAGACCATAAAACTTTATAATCGTATTAAGGTTTAAGGGAAACCTTAGTAACGCATCACGTTCGACTTTTCATTTACTAACCGTAAATAACCTTTATTATCCTAAACGGACCTCAACTATTCATAATGTTAGAAACTAACATTTTCCGTTAACTGGATGGAAAAATTATCAAATGCTTGAACTTATATGCTAGTTGATGGAAAAATATATTATTTTCCTGTTTTCATGATGAGATTTTTCCGAGTAGGAGATACGAAAAATATTGCTATGGCTTATTTTATCTTAGTATTTTACAGGGAAGAAAGGAAAAATGAACATTTGCTAGTTGTTATAGAAGTACATATTCAAACGTTTTAAGGGTAAATTGCATATATTATCATCTTCAATGTTGACGGAATTAACATTATAACATTATTAGATAGTTTAAGATTAGTTTATGACAACAAAAATAACTTGCGATACGATTTTATAAATAACAAATTAAATAAAGATGTGTTAGTGGGTTTTTCCTAGAATCTAATCTAACACATAAGAATGTTTATATGGCAAGAGAGGAAAATAAGATTTTAAAACAGAATTCAAAACAATCATTGTTTCTCACCAAACAGAGATAGCTTTTGCTCCGTTTTTAAAATACTAAACCCAACACAAAACGAATTTCGACAAGGTTATCGATGTAGTTAACAGATCCGACCTTTCTGAAAATCCCTCCTCCAACTCAAAACCGCAGTCCCTTCCCTTCCAATTAAAAACTGGCCAGTTAGATTCGCTGCACATCGACTTTCTTCTCGCACTTGAAAAGCAACATTCGGTGGATTTGTGGGTTTGTATAACAAATAAGATAATGTAGCCACTCCTACACACATGCACACATCAAAAAGACACATGAGTTACCGTAATATTCACATTCTTCATTGTTAGTTACTGTATTTCTTTTACCCATTGACACAGCGTCCTCGAGTCGAATTCGTCTTTCCAGTTGTATCATAAAAGTATGCACCCATATTATTTTACTAATCAAACATAACTATTCACCGGATAGGCATCTGCGTTTAAAATACGAAACTGAATATCGACAATCGATAGTGCACTTGGTTATAAAAGCTCATCCTGGCATGGGAGAAAGGATCAATGTTAGATTTCGTCTGCATAATATCTATCCTGTTAATTTGGCAGTACAAGTTTCCATCAGATACACATATTTAAGTTTAAGCAATTTTTAGACTTCGGTCATCAGCGCTTAAATCTTTGTTAAACCTCAACTTTCCGTGGTCATAAATTTATATTATGAACAAAGCTTCACATCTCAACACAGGCTTTCAAATAAAGTAGAATAAACTCTTACAAGATATCATTACAGCTCATATGTACAGCTTTGGCATGGTTAAGCCTAAAGTTCGACAATTAACCAGCATAAATAGATATGAAAACCCTCCTCTAAAACCATATATTAGCTGGCTAGCTAACTACGCATGGAAAGACTAGCAACAGTATAACATCCAACAACATTAGAACAAAAACAGGTTTGGTGCATCTTCAATGCAATAGCAATCACAAGGCGGAAGACATTTTATCAGACAGACCAGACAATTACAACTAGATGCATGTCAGGAACGAGTTATTGACTGACCAGAAAAGTGCACTACATATGAATGATTAAACATAAATGCAAACAAACCATGGCAAGAGCATGTATGTCCGATGTAATGAGTTAAAAATACCAACACAACAAAGTGTAAAGAAAATAGAGAAATGTGCTAAATAATATATGAATGATGATGATTTGAACTAATCATCATGAAATATGGGCCACCTACACATAATCAGGGAAACAGACTACATTGGAAGATAGATCATGATACTGATTTACCAAAGGTCTCACAGTTTTTGTACCACAAGCAAATACTCCACACAAATTTACTTCACAATAAAGCATATACCTAGGTACCGAACTAGTTCACTCATACCCCATAATCTACCATATCGTGAAATCCTCAAATTCCATAATTCTAGACACCAAAAATTGTAGGGTAGTGCAACATATCTAAATTTGGCAATTACCCCCATCCTTGTTGCAATAAACATTAGCTATTAGCTATTTAAGTAAAGATATGTATGGATCTCTCAAGAAACTGAAACATGCCAAATGCTTCAAGACAATCACAACTCAAATGCACTAGTTGGCAGATATATATCATTTTGGCTAAATGCACTACAAGAAAACAGCAAGGGAAAAGCAAATACCTAGATGAAGCAAAGCCTTATTGACGACCGCTAGACCCATGCCCTGCTGGAGAACCATTTTGTTGTTGTTGTTGTTGCTTCTGCTGTATCTGAAGGAGGAGGTTAGCAGCAAACTGCAGAGTCGACTGGTATCTCTGATTTTTATCAACCTCAACCTCTGGTGTACCCTGAGCAGCTCCGGTCAATGCAGATTGAAACTGTTGCCCTTGACTAGGAATCTCAACATTCAAGTTGCCAGCTGATGCCACAACGGCCTGTGGCTGACCAAGATTAGAACTATTAACCTGATTATAAGAGGACATAGGATTGTTCGCCTGAAAACCCGGTGAGCTATACACAGTAGCATCTGTTCCATGGCCTACACCGTAGCCTTCCTGTGTATTGTGAGAAAACTCATGTTGATAGGTCTGGCTGACCTGTGGATGGACATTGTACTGTCCAATAGGTGAAGGTGTTGCAAAATTTGCCAATGGCTGCATTGGAACTGCACCATGATGTGGTGGCAGGTTTACTGAATCTTGAGTCTGTGTTCTGCCAGGTGGCACCATCCCAGAGTGGCTAGGTGTACTTGAGAGAGAAGCAAAGGGCTCATACTGGGATGGATGAGGAGCATGAGCGTTGTATTGATTCTCGGACTGTTGAGAAAAATGACCACTATGATTCAATTGTTGATGGTCATGCCTCCATACTTGTGATGAATCTCCATCATCATGTAAAGCACTCTGAAACTGTGGTCTATGAGTAGAAGAGCCCGATCCTTGCTGAGAAGCTCCCAAAGCTGAATTTTGGGTGTTTGCTGGAAGGAAGGAAGTTAAAGTGGCAATAAGTTCGGGAGTTAAACCAATTCCAGCTTGAGACATTGCAGTACTATTAGATGCATAGCCTTGTGAGATGGATTGTGCTGAAACAGATCCAGAAGTAGGTTGTAGGGGAGGTCTAGGAGGAGGGTTTGAGTCCTCATGCAAAAATCTGTTGTAGTCCATTTGGAGAGCTTGTTCCTTCCGTGGTGTAACACCATACTCAACATGTGGGGGAATAAAATGTCTATCTATGGAATGAGATAAAGGAATGGACTGGTGTGCGTGCTGCTCAGTGGGTGCATTTCCCGAAAGTTGAGGCGACTTGAGAACCACGCCATATAGACGTTCAGGCCCTACAACCTTTAAAACTTTTGTCAAGAAATCTGAAGGAGGTACTAAAAACAAAGTGGTGCCGTCATCCAACTTGGCAACACCAGCACGGTCCTTTCCACCCAGGTAGCAAAGAAATTCAGTGTAAGAAGCGAAGTCTTCTTCACTATCAGGCAAGAAGTAACATATCTCAAATCCAATTGCCTCAGTATAGTGCTTGGCTAGCATATCTAATCCCGTTCTGGCAGAGCAATTAACTATTTCAGGACTGCAAAACAGGATCACCCTAATTAGTGTTATTGGGAGAAACACTGATCATGGTAGAATGTTCGTATCAAAGACATCATAAATAAGTTAAATGCCAACTAGTGGGGGCACAAAGTTGGAGCAGGGAAATTTAACATCTGGTAACTAGCTCAGAGCACAAAAGATGAAACTAAGAACCATTCCATGACAATTAAAAAACTCAATAGAAAAACGTGAAAAATAAAGGATTACTGGGAATCTTGCGGTAATGCACTAAAAGATATCTTAAGTAGATGCAGTATGTGTAAGGTTGACAAAAGCGCAAGTGGACCATGAATAAAAGCAGATATTAAAAAAATAATAGAAAATAGAACAAGTCATACAATACTAGATATTAAAAAAAAAAACAGTGAAAATAATACTCACAGCTCAGACCCTATCCCTTTCCCGACAGGAACACAACGAGCCAGGCAAACAGAAGTCCCACCCTTGGCAATAATACCACGCCAGATGTAATCAGCACGTCCTCCGGCTGTGACCACTGGACCCACTGGACTAAGACGGCTCTTCCCCTGTACACTTGCATATGGATCGGCACCACTACCATCACTCAGAGGACCAAGCCCAAAGGAACGGTCCAAGCCCAGTCTGCGTTCGTCCATCGCATTGGAAGGAAGATAAGCATCATCGATTGATAAAGATGGATCTATCCTTGACCTTTTAGGATCTCTTTGGGCTTGACTTGCATCAAACACATCCCATCCACCAGGTCTCCTACTACCTGGAGAAGGAGATGGAATCATTCCAGGTGCAGGAGGAGAGGGCCTTCTCCAGTTTGAACTCACCAGATTGCTGGGACTACCATCCTGCAAAACATGAGTACTAGATAAATCACCATATTCTGCAGCTGAAAGTTGTGGTTCAAAGCCACCATGAGGTCCTAGAGGCCTTACCGGTATATTTGCTCGAGCAATACCAATTGATGGTGGAGGTCTAGAAAAATTATTTGGCCCCGCTGCATAATTATGACGAAAAATGTTAAGTTCCTAGATTGAAACGAATAGTCACTGAAGAACATATCTGGCTGTGGCCCTTTAGTTTAAGGATAAAAAGCAAAATGGTCTTTACCAGGTGCAATGTCACTACTTGAGTACATAATGGTAATTCTTGGATCATTAAAAAGCCGGCCCTGCAAACCTTCCTTGGCACGGCGAGCTTCATCAACGCTCCTAAACTCAACAAATGAATAATGTCTTTGAGGAAAACTTGTAATTCTCTCAATTTCACCAAACAATATAAATGCATTATGCAGCATTTGTTCATCGATCTCAATCGAAGGTGGGTACCCTACCCACAAAACATTACTGGGTTGACCATCTCCGTTGAGCCCACCAGCAAGTTGAGGATGATTCTACATAAAGAACATATGTTAAAATTAGTACTGATGGACTGAAAAACTAAATATGAACAAATTCCTATTATCATGAGGCAAATCTCATACCTAATTTTAGAGTGATGATAACCATACTATACAAGCCATAAAAACAATTAGGTGTGTTGATACCACGATTAAGTTTGCTACACAAGCGCCTGAGTTGTACAATAAACATTATGTAACAAACAACTAAACGGTTGGCAAAAAGTAAAATTCTCATGCATATTGCATATCAGAACTCACTTGTTGTCTTCTAGAGCCAAGGGTGTCATAATGGCCCGTTGTCCTGCTCTGAAATTGGGCATCACTAGAGCCCCGAAATCCGGGTAATGTTTCCTGTAATGAATGAAGAATATATAATCCAATTCATATTTGAGCATTTTAAAACAAATATTTCTCATGTGAATTCAAAAAGAGACGCATCAAATATATTGAGCTTATGTGAATTCAAAAAGAGACACATTAAATATATTGAGCTTATCAGAAGGGCATTCATGACCTCATGCAGAGCATGCAAATCCCAAAATAAATCTCCAATTAGACCTAAATATCCATATTGTTTAAAGCATTGAATAGAAGGTAAAAGTTTTGCATCACTACTTGTCAGCCCTAATGATATGTGAATTTAAAAAGAGGAACATCAAATATGTTGAACTTCTTATAAGGGTGTTCACAACCTCATGCAGAGCATGCAAGTATCTATATGAACATCCAACTAGAGATCATTAAACAACTATTCAAGTACCTCATATTTGGAGCACCTAGACCTAAATATCCATATCGTCTAAAACATTGAATAGAAGGTAAAAGTTTTTCAGAGCTTACTTTTCCAGAGGAATTAGACCGAAGAAAGTCCACACGTATCTGATCACTGCCTATTCGCTTTCCATTCATTTTTTTCATGGCTTGAGACGCATCTTCCACTTTTGAGAACTGAACAATTGCAATATTGCGTTCTCTAAGGAATTTAAATTCCTCAACTTTTCCAAATTTCATGAACTCTTCTTCTAATTCTTCCTTTGAGATTGATGAGCTTATTCCACCAACCCATAGTTGATTAGAAGGTTTTGTCTGAAGACAAAAGTATGTAAGAGACAAGAGATAATACTAGTATATTTTTAAAAAAGAATAAAGAACTATTCTAGTATAGTTTTAATGTTTCACATACAGGTATAAACGATAAATTAAACAGATTGAATCTAAAACAATGCACATTATTGAATGAATGCATCATTGCAAATCTAGATGACAAAAAGCCACAAAAATACTAAGCCAGATAACAAGGTGTGGGCACCAAGTGAGAGATAATGGCACCAGTCTGCAAACCCATGGCAACAATAGTGCTTGTTCCCAGCATCAAAAAGAAAAATACATAAACTTTACATGGGCTTAAAACCATGCAGATGATCCATGAAACCTATAACATAAGGCTTGTTTTTACCAACACCATATATTGTCCCTCCAGCATCCTAAGAATTGTTTTACGCCTCTTATTCCACGTGAAAGTATCTAGGTTAAAAACTATGTATGCCAAGGTTAAATCACACACCAAAAGAAAAGAGTGATCAGTTTACTACTGAAATTAGTCATGGATTGCATCTTACACAGCCAACACAATGCCTCCTATTTTTGGGTGTAGTGAGAATTGACTCCCAGAAATTAGCAGTCTAGACAAAAGTTAATTGAACAACACAGAGGTCTTGTGTTGATACATGGAACTACATGTTAATCTAGAAGGGTCTATTTGACATAAAATCTGCCCTTGATGCAAATAGGTTAGGAAAAAATGTGAGCTAGATAATAACTTTCATGAAAAATCTGTAGTTTCAGACTGAAAACATCCAAATAGCAGAGCAGATAACCAAATCTTATTGACAATTATGAAGGCAGCAGACTTGGTCATTGCAGAATAGTGAACCGTGGGATAGAGTGATACCGAATTAAAATTTAGGGCAAAATGGGATGTTATAACTTTAGGGCTTTGCAACTTTGACAACATTCTGACATTTAAAAAAAGCTCCAAATTATGAACCACTAAAAAATGAAGGTTCTAATAACCATCTCAGATTACTATCTGCTGCAGTATTTCTCAACCTTTTGAGAGAAGGAAAGTGCAAACTCATCTGCTCCACCTTTCCTTAAGGTGTAGTTTCAAACAAGTAAATATTACTATGGGGAAACTGAGGTGGTTCCTTTTCTGATTGAATAGGATAGAACATGCTTGATAAAGATAAAAGACAATCTGTAAATTGGGAGTTGAACTTATTGTCAAACCATATGTTTATGAATTTGAAAGATTAACATGAAAAAACTCAAATCTAATGTTGTTGCTTTTATTCTCCTTCTTAAACCATATGAATTTGCTCCACCTTTCCTTAAGGCGTAACTTTAGAGTACATTTATGGAATTAATGTTCTCATTCTTAGGATCTTCCAATCATATTATTGATTATTTTCGATTCATTCTATCGCAAATTTGAAGTTGGAATCAACCAAGGATTGCTCAGACTAATAGAAAACAGACCATAAAACCTAATCCATCAAGTTGAGCATTCAGATCTATTCTAACCCCTCAAATTGATGTAATTAGTCAGTTGCAATCGAATCTAAGCTAACTTCCATGCAAAAAAAGTACTGGAGATTGTAACGAAGTTTAATACAAAAAAATGATCCAAAATTGGGAAAGCACAAGAGATGAGAGAACACAAACCGGTCTCGCAAACTGGATCTTGATCGGAAGCCCCTTGACGACCGTCCCTTGTAGCGCGTCCTTGGCAACCTTGGCTTCCTCCGCGCGCTTAAAGTACACAAAGCCGAAGCTTCTCGACGCATAGGAGGCGGCGTCGAGCGCTCCGTATTGGGCAAAAATCTCCATCAAACAGAAATCGGTCGCACTACTCGACAAGTTCCCGATCCAGAGATTGTTCGACGGCGTCCCCGAATCTGAACCGGTTTCTCCTCCTCCACCTCCTCCTCCTGTGTTGCTGAACCTGCCCGGAGGCCCCATCATGTCGTAAATGCTGAAGTTAGGGTTTTAGGGTCACAGAATCGAGGATTGGTAATGAGAGATCGCAGACTGCTATCAGATTCGATTGAGTTCGCACCGGAAACGAAGCCCAGAAGTGTACAAGTATCAGTTCGGATAGGAGACGTGAGAAAAAGGCCTGTTACATACCAACGACAGACCCCGGGAGGATATGATGATATAAATTACTGTTTTACCCTTCAATCAGTTACAATTTACATAGATGTTTTAAATCATGCCTCGATCGACTCTTGTCATTGTTTCAGTAAGAGTGATTTTTAAATCTTTATAAAATCGAACCTTATAATTCAACAATTGGTCACTGCTTACTTTGTCTATACCAAACTTGTCAACAAGATGAGAGTCATGTACTGTATATGGTTTACAAGGCTAATTTTAAGCAAATCAACTCTACTGTTCTAAGAGAACCACTTCTATGGGGTTTAGATACAAGGCCTGAACATGCCATCAACCTATCCTCCAAACACTTACAAGCTGACCTACAATGCTTACGCTACTGACCCCTCTTCTGCTTTACTATTCCACGTTGAAGAGCGATCGATGCGGCTCCAGGAGGCAGTTTCCGTATCAACAATTCATTCAATTCTTGTACACCTTCCAATACAAGTCTTGTGAATCCCTCAATCTCTGCTTCGTATTGATCGAAGATGAAGAAGGAAGTGAATAACAAGAACATTGCTGCATTTCATCTCCATATATGTTAGTCATGGAAAAATGGAGGATATGTGAGAGCTTAGGAAATAGCCAATCTACAATTCTTGCTTACCTACACCTACCACCAGACTCAGAGAATATGATAGACCAAATTTGATGAGATAGAGCGGGCCCGCGACCTGCATTTATTACAAAAATCATGTAAGCCAGCAAAATCAAAATAGGGACACCAATAGCATGTGGATCCTATGCAGGATTGTGCTGTTATTACAAAGCTATAGCAGACTGATATTATGCAACATTCAAGAAACTTCTGCTACACATTCAAGAAACATATCATCCCGTGCAAATGAGATTTGAGTTGGGTTTACCAAAAAATGCAGTGTTGTGGGAACACTCAGCTATTTTTGCAAGTGATGCAAAATGTATATCCTTCGGGGAAGTGTTACTTTATAGCACCAAATGTGAGTACGGGTAATTGTAGTTATGGATGAATAATGTTGCATTGCAGACTTACGGACATAAACTAAAAGGGGGAGCAAAAATCAGATCATGTTTAGAATTTATGAAAGTACCTTTATGAAAGTATTCCAATCATCTCCCATGGCCACACGATTTAATGCATGAACACACATGTTCCAATGATGTGCCAAGGCTGCAATTGAATCTTGCACGGCTGTTTCTGACATTATAAAACTTGATGAATATATCCTCCGAATTCTAATGCCCAATCTGTTGCAAAGGCACCACAGTCAATAGACCTGAAATAAATTTTCAAAGAATAGGTCTCAATAACCAAACAAAAAAAACAAAACCCAAGAAAACAAGCCAAACACTTAAAAAACATACAAATAACAGATGTAGAAATATATCATTGGCCTAAAAATAGACATTAAGATTTGTTTTGCTACTGACCATAGTCCTAAACTTTGCAATATAACCTTTAATTTTGCCCCCACGGTTTACACACACAGCATGAACCAAATCAGACTGTCAAATATCACACTATAATAAAACTACCCGACAAAAAACACAATACAAACAATACACATGAAAGTAACATGAATAAGAGAAAAAATTCGAAGGCATTACATTATCAATTTCTGAACCATATTTAGCATCAAAACTCACATGTTTAATGGTAGAAATCTGTAAAAATAGAGGATGATTGTGAGTAGCATCAGAAGATTGGCTGCAGCTGAGACGAAGGTTTTTCCACTAAGGAAAAACCAGTAAAACAATAGGGCTGAAGCAACGAAGCAAGTAAATGTTTTCTTCTCATCTTTCCAGAGCAAAATCTCCGCAACTGCATAAAAGCATACATCAAGGTCATGCTACAATTTTTTAAAAACAAACTAATTTCATATGATGCAGAAATGAAGTCACTTTTTAATCCCAACTTTGGAAAGTCATTGTTTGAAGGCTACATTTTAGGCCTCCTAGTAATGCTTCCACATTTTGGTTGAACTAATTGTTTCATTCAACCCGTTCAATTTTACAGGATAAGGGTGGGTAAAAAATTACTTGCTCATGCAAGCCTGGCTGTTCACAGAATAGACCCTCATCAAAAATACCAGTTATAGAAATTGTATAGGCGCCATTAATTGTTATCACTTCAAACTAATACAAAGTATCATGCTGATGAAATAAAGTTCATACCTTTTCCATTGCCTAGCAGCGTGTCCACCTTTGATTTTTCAGTAAAATCAATGTATCCAAAAGGCAAGTCACTGGCTAAATGAGAGAAAGATTCGATGGTCAGCATCATACCTTCCTGCATATTAAGCAGTGAAACTTTAGTTGTTTCCGTATAGTAAATCAAGGCACAAAATCAAGATCAAACAAAATTATCTTAACTCCGT
Organism: Erodium texanum; assembly: GCA_036897725.1. Lineage (NCBI taxonomy): Eukaryota > Viridiplantae > Streptophyta > Magnoliopsida > Geraniales > Geraniaceae > Erodium > Erodium texanum. Next base: position 921 of record JAYMSW010001367.1, on the reverse strand, counting down.
TTATAATGAAGCATGGGATTGACTACCCAGCTTTACATGTACTTAATATTTAACCTCTTAAAGTAAAAAAAATAAAAAATGTTGAACCATTCACAGCTACCCAAATAGCTTTTGAAAGGTCAAAAGATTCTCGTAGCCATTATAGCTGATAAAAATTGAATGTCTCAAATTATGGCTGCTTGGTTTGACATACCAAATGTCTGGCCTAGCCTGAAGCATGTTGGAAGTGAATAAGTAACCATTGGCACACCCAGGGAAAGATGCATATGCAGTAAGATGGGGGCAGTTGCCTGCTCATCTTCTTTTTTCTCAAAATTCACCCTTAATATTTTGTTTTTGTGCTTTACCCCACTGAAATTGGGGGGGGACTTACTTTTAGAGAGGCAATTGGCATGTATCCCAGATGCAACCGAGCTGCATTGCAGTCAAAAGTTCTGGTGCGTGTGGCTAGATGAAATATGTAAGGATCTGATAAAGACCGGTTAAGTTTTATGATGCCTAACTTTTCATGAATCCACCTTATAAGCAAGATAATATACCAAACAATCCATGCCGGAATCTTTATCAATGGTCTGCAGTCAGATACAGTGAAATGTCAGTTTGTCAATTTTGAAGAGCAGTAGTAGAAGAACCATTAAGAACTGCAAAACAAAAGGCTATGGCGTCTCTGCAGTATGGGTGTCGCAGATTTCCAAAAGGATAAGATAATATGCAACAAGTTATGAATCAAGAAGGGAAATGTGCAAATAAAACAAAAAATATATGAACATTGGTTACTCCAGACCAAGCAGAATGTTGCATTGATGATTTGCAGTAGGCAGCAATCAAGATCAATATATGAAATGGCTGTTTTGTTTATCAGATATATGTAATGGCTGGTTCAAAGGAAAAAAACAATTTTTTCCCCCAAACAAAAAATTT
>JAYMSW010001366.1:0-16792 GCA_036897725.1 Erodium texanum | reverse complement strand
ACGGCCACAAACAGATTCTTGGAGCTCTAAATTTGGTTTGGGCGAGTGTTGGGCGACAGTGGCACGAGAGGGGCAAGGGCAGCCTAGGCAAGGACAAGGCGGCGACAGGGTGAGGGTGACGGGCCCTAGACAAAGGCAGTGGGCAGTGATAGACTGATAGAGGAACGATCCACGGCCCGGCTGGAGAGGGAGGAGGAAGTTCAGAGACTCGTTGTCTACGCCCCCTTTCCAAACAGTGACAATGCACGGTGATTGAGACCCTGGCAGAGAGGCGAAAGTCTATTAACTATCAATTCGATCTTACTTTGAATAAATATATAAAAACTACCATTAATCAAGATAGTTTCGTTGATATAAGATAAATATTTTTTATTAGATAAAAATAATATATAAACGACAATATGTGAATAATATTTGTGAATGAGAATCTCAAGCAAGACATTGCTTAAGAAATTTTAACAATACAAGTATCAACTGTCAAAATATCTTAAAACCAATGAGTTGTTAAGCTAAAAACAAAATTATTATAAACAAACTCCAAACAACCTTTAACAACATTAACCATTTTTAATCTCTAGGAGTATCTCTTGTCATATAGTATTTGTTCAATTAAGGGCTCTCTTCACCTTAATGATTTTATAAATCCAAGTTATATTATAAATACCAGATAAAAAGAATTCATTTCATAGAATGTACCGTAAGCAAATTATATGCTGCATGAAGCATGAAGAAAAAATGTTGACATCGTCCTTTTCTTTAGTCCACCGCTAGATTCTGCCTAATATATGGACTGGCATAAGTATAAATTATGTTGTCAGTTCTGTGGGTATAAAATGCTCACTGTTACTATAATTGAATTTTACTATCTTTAATTTCGTATGCTACAAAACAATTGTCATATATATTTTTTTTTGACAAAATATAAAGATTAATAAAATGCTTTCAGGATCATGACATGTAGTTGTTATATATCAATTTTCTATCTATACATTACAAGGTTAAATAAACTTACATAAGATCAATGAAAGTACAATTCCATATCTTATCATTTCTGATTTGATATACCATGTGTAATCCAAGCACCATTTTTATAACCAAACAAAATCATCAGAACACTGTCAAATGTGTAATGTAGTGTCACTGGCAATTTACAGAAGAAGAAAAAAAACATAATAGGAATTCTCCCTGAAACGAACCAGAAAAATGTAAACTTGGTAAATAATGAGTTTGATACTAAAAACAAGGATGGCATCTAACAAAGTGGAATGTAATAAACAAGCTACTCAAAAGAACAGGAGAATTATGTTCCTCTCCAATTCACATCACATGACAAATTGACAATACTAACTAAATATGCTTTTCTCAAACAATAGATTGATTGCCTAACAAATTATCCTCTAATTTTTCTCTAGAAACATGAACCAAGCCAAAATAATAATGGTCAGATGTGCCTGGGAACGAGCTTTACCATTGTCTCTCTTGCAGAAGGCCTCAGGATCTGTATCATTGTTCTTCCACATCCTCACTCGCTTGATGTCCAGGTCTCCCATCATCACCTTTGGTGGTGACATGCTTTCTATGCTTTTTGCTCTTGGCTTTCTTCACTTTCATGCGCCGTTTCTTCTCGGTGGCATCAATCCAGGTGTAGTCGGATGGAATATGAAAAGGGTCAGGTTCGTCCTTGTAACGGTGACTATCACCGTCACTTGACTGTCCACCACGAGTCCCTCGCATCCATGAGATCCAAGATGTGGAGCCCTCTTCCCTGGACTTGGCATCTTGGAAATGTGCAGGGCTGGATAGAGGTGTTGAAAACTCCTCCACTGGCTGGAGCTCCTCAAATTTTGTAAATGTAACAAGGACTCGAATGGTAGGGACAATTGGGATGGCAACCTGAAATAAAAGAAATTAATGTTTGTTTTTTTGCTTTCTAAAATGCACGAGCTTGGGCATTTTATTGAACACAACATTTACTTCTATAACAAAAATTTGAACGGAATTCTTCAACTTCCTTTGAAACCACCCAAAAGGCAAATTGAGCACATATGGCAAAGTGATTATAAATTACATGCTGCAACCATATATTTTGGACGCAAATCATGTTGCAACCCAGAACTTTTTTTTTGTATCACCGCCATTAAAACGAGCAGAATCGGTCACATGCATGCCATGTTGCAACCCTGAACTATTGTTTTTTTTTTCAATTTGTTACTGTAGCAGGGTAATTTAGACATTTCATACAAAAAATTGACGGTGATACAAAATACAAAAAAAAAGGTCCAATGCTGCAACATGAGGCATTTTAAGTTGAAGATTTCAACATGATTTCGGTCCAAAGTATAAGGTTGCAAAATGTAAATCACCCCTTATAAATATGTAGAACAGAAAATAATTTAAATGTAACCAGACAATAAAGCTGGCAAGTGAAAATTCTAGCAGAATGAAAGAAAATCGGTGACAGTAATATGACAACATTAGCAGTAAATGCAAAGATATTACAAATTACCTTGACGGGAAATGTGCCATTGGGTAGCTTAGTTGTTAAAAGTTCCCTGAGTCTCCTAATGGCCTTGACCTTATTGGCCAAGATATCAAGTAAAGGCAACAACTCCTCCGTTTTAAAAGGAAAATCTGGTGTAAACCACAAGACAGGTCTCAAGCCCTTTTTGTACTCACTCTCATTCTTAGACTCACCAGGAACCCCTTTTTTCTTTTTCTTCTTGCTGCTTTTGTCCTTTCCCTTCTTGGCATCTCCTATGTCCTCCTTGAGAAATTCAGATGATGGTTTTTGTTGATCAGCTGGTTTTTGAGTGCTTCCTTCTGGGGCTAACTTAGAAAACTTCTTCAGAATCTTAGAATCATCTTGGTCCTCACCTCCATTCTTTGAACCCTTCTTGTTCCAACCAAACCAGCCCTTCTTATCCTTTACAACACCGTTGGGTTCACAATTTTCATGAGATTCAACCCCATGATCCTCATCCTCGCAATGACCATCTGAGTTTCCCATTCTTAGTGCAGAATCTAACTGCATTCTTTCCTCAGCAGTCAACACATCATCATACTCATCATTTCCACCACCATTTGCTACCCTTTCTTCATTATCTACAGCAAAAAGCTCCTCGTCAGTCATGGCACCAGGAACTCGCCTCGATTTCACACTCACCATGACATTAAGCATATCAAAAACCTTAGCCTTCCAATTTCCAACCATCTCAGTCCTTTCTTGCCTCCTCCAATTTAGATGAGGAACAAGCTCAGCCTGGGTAACATCAATTCCTGGTCTGTACATATTGGTTTGTGACATCAAGGTCACCTCACGGGCAACTTCAGCTTCAGTTGGTTGAGCACCAGCTCCTTCCAAAGCATTTGTAATCTCTTTCTCCTTATGAGAAAGAACAATCAAAGAACCAGGTGCCAAAGACACATTCCCATCATCTGCTTTGTACCCTTCTCCAAGAAAGAGGAATGTCTGATCAGACCTTTGGATTCGAAACCCATCAAACCCAGCAAGTGTCATGTCAGCACGAAGATTAGAACCACGCTTCCATATCCGGTAAGTATCTGATGGAGCTATGCGACCGATAAATGGTATGACCGAACTCTCAAAATGAAAAGTGATCTCCATGTAAAAATCTCGAATTCTAGAAGCTGAGGCAACAATCCTGGGAAGTCTCCTGCACCATTTGGCCCATGCAAGTGGCTGGTAGTGCCTTGCAATGATCATAGCTATGGCTTCCTCCCGTGTGCACACTGCTTCTTGGAGAGCACTCCAACCATTTTCATTCTGGAGACTCCAGTCTGCACCTGCTGCCATAAGAATTTCGGCAGACATTTGGTCTCTCAACCTTACTGCAAGGTGTAGAGGAGTCTCACGACCAGGAACGTCGCGTCGATCAATGACAGCTGAAACAGCATCAGCTTGGAGCTCAGCAGCAACTGATTCAGCTTCTGTGTTTACCTCACCGGCCTTGGCAAGTGCAGGAAGTGTGGACACAATGTGCCTGAGAGCAGCATAATCACGGCATGCTACTGCCAAGTGGGCAGGACTATGTGCATACTTGGAAAAATCTTCCATTGGTTCCTTCCTTTTTTTAACCCTTAATCTATACAAGCCCTTATTCCATCTTTTCAAGCTCACTTAAGCTAACCAGCAGAAATGTATAGAAACCAGCTTAAAGCTTCAGAATCAGATTCACAATTCAGGAACTTCAAGTAATTTCTAGGGTTCCATGAACTACAAAAAAAAGACTACTAAGATCAGGACCCTAAGCTCCTCTAACACTTCAACTTCTGATTCCCCACTCATTCACAGAAACATCTCCAAATCAAACAACTCAAGTTTCAAACTTCTAGTGTTCTAAAAATCAATATCCAAGTGTTCTAAAAATCAATATCCAACAAATCAACAAAATTGCAGCTTCAAGAATCCTAACCAAACAGTGAGCTTCCACTACAGCATACTGAAGATGTTATAGAGCCCAAATCTGTGAGGAAGAAAAAAAAAAAGAACAAAGAAAAAGAACCCAAATTACAAATCCAAAATCAATGCTAATTAAAACAACCAATCTCAACTACCTCAAAATAAATAATTAATTTCCCATTACACATTTCCCAAGAAAAAAACAAACAAATACGTCTATTTTCTCAGCAACCAAACAGGAAATTAGGTGGTGACGGATAAGTTTTACCTCAGCAACAGTGTTGTACGATACTAGGGAATACGAAATTCAAGCCGATCGATTGTGTTCCATAGATTTGATGAACCAGAGAAAGAGAGGATGAATCAAGACGGTCGATTTGGGCAGGAGAGACTGGATCTTCTCTCGTACTGGTTCACCAATAAATGCTGACACAACACGGACGCGCCCGACTCAGATCTTCCCTGTCTCTCGCTGTCTTCGTGTTTTCAGTTCTTTCTTCTACACTTCGGGCCTTTGGCCACCATTTCTACAACGAGGCCTATTTACTACCCTCGGTTTTTGGAAATAATTACTATATTTGCCATCACTTTATTGCGATGCTACCAAATTGAGAAGAAAAAACACATATTTGATACTCAATTACTCAGTGATCATGAAATTTATTACATGTTGATGAATTAGCCATTTATTTCTGTTTTAGTGACGTAATAAATAGTATGATTCTTAGATTGATGACATAGAGAAGTCTTGCTACCCAGCTAAGAAACTCAATTGGAGTGAGGCCAATGAGGAGAATTTTGCAGCATTTTACTGATTCTAGACACCGAGTTCCGGAGAAAGCCTCCAGGCATCCGTGGAATTTGTTCAACCCATAGATAGTGTGTCGTTTTGTTTTTATCAAAAAAGCAGAAAATCTTAACCCAACTTAAACAAAGTCGGGAGCCCAATCAAGGTCGTGAACGACTAAGGCTGGAACTCAAAATCGTTAATCAAGACCAAAATAAGTTAAAATATAGTTGAATTTATATTTAGAGACAGATTTTATATATTTTTTTTTTATAAAAAAAACATAATTTTCCATGCCCGAGTGGGATTGATCTCGATCTAGGGGCAAAAGAGATCGTAACGGACCTAACCAACCGCATTGACCATCCAGTCAACGCTTGGTGCATGCATATAGCAAAAATAAAAGCAATGGGGAGAACAAATGAAAGCTTGATACATGCATAAACTACCAATTAACAGGAACACAAGGTTTTGGAGGAAAAAACCACAATAATTTTAATGAAAAGAACCCAATAAGACATCAAATGTAAGCGGGAAACAACAAAAAAGATTTGGCATAAGTTATATCTTACAGATCGGAAAGCAAAAAAAGAAAAGAACTAAAAATACCCTGATCTACCTTAAACCTGATTTTACGGTAAAGGCTTCTGGTAATTAGCTCTTGAAATGATGGCTCGGCCTTTGTGATCACTGTCTTTGGAAGGATGCAAATAAGGCCGCAAAAAGTTCTTGCCTGCCAATATATTTAATAATACACTCAACATGGATGGCCCCAAAGCTCCGAATTTTGATTGATACATACAGTGAAGCATACATGCGCATTCAAATGCCAGCTGAGAGAGCGCCTCTTATAGCTCGGTAAGGAATAATTCAGAGCTTTTTTCTCATATCTACAGTCAGAGATCAACTGTCAAAACAAGTTGGAGTTCTTAAGAGCCACAACACCGTCTATAAGGTGGAACTGGAGTAGCTTGCTTACCCGATTGAAATATTTAGAAAGGAGCCTCGAGTGATTCATCCCAAACTTCAGCACTGCCATTGGAGGCATCTTCAACATCTTCTTCCATTGAAAGCCTGATGTATTCTCTATGTGCAAACCGATCCCATTCTGTCAATGTTGGATTCTCCCGCTCCTGCATGTCAAATAGCCAGTTACCATCAAAATAAGCAGATTATTCAACTGTATCAGCAGAGGACGCACATATAAACCATTTCATGTACCTGGCGGATGAGAAATGGATCTCGAGTTTCAAATGCCATAAATTTATTTAGGTTGAACAAGATGTTGAAAACACTTCCTGAAAGTTTGCCACCTTTCAGGTCACGCAGTGTGATATAGCTTTCAATCTGCAACAAAGGAAATACTTAAAGCCCGAACAAATATGAAAACAGTCTATAGCAAGTATTTCTGATGAGAAGCAAACTACAAATTATATAGATCAGTTGCCAGTACAAGTACTCTTCTCTGAACATGTTCAAAACACAAGGAGTAAATGAAAAAAAAATGGTAAAGAACAAAATAGTATAGAGTGAACCTGAGGCCCAATCATGTCAATTATCTGACAAAGTATATCCTCAAACAGGACAGGCTCTTGTGCCATGCATTCCATCCGATGCAGCTGCTCCTCATAAAAGAATTGCATTTCATTCCGAGTCAACACCCCATTTCCATCCAAATCAATGCATTTGAACCTATGTAGGACAATTTGAAGAAAATTTACAGAAATCACAGGAAGCAGTCTGGGGTGCAAAGATTTTTGCGTGGCCATAATAAACAAGAATGTAAGGAAAGCTTTTCAAATGTCAAAGATGATAAGTTTCAATCTCTCTTTTTTTAGTGAAAGGTAGCTACCATCAGAAGACATCTGTGCATTTATACAACACTGATATAATGAAACTTGGTGCTGGATTTTGTTCAAAGTGAAACCCTAAGGAACCATACCTATGGTATGCTCCCTCTATACCTATTTTGGGAAGAACCACAAAACTTCTATCGAATGTCCTAATTTTCTCTATTTTAAATGGCTAATTTGGTTTGTTATATCACTTGGCTGTAACATAAGTACTGACTGAATCAAAATACGTAAATCCCTGTATAAGTTTATTCCATAACAAGAAAAGTTGCCCAGGGCAGGTTCATGGTGCAAAATAGTAAGTTCATCAAATAAGAAATAGAGCAATCAGATAAATCAACAGTATTAGTGTATATTAAGATACCACTACTCATGAAGTGGACCTAACATTCACCATATTGGACCCATTAGGATTGCAAGTCATTAAAACAGAAGAGTTGAATAAATACCAATACTCCAGACTAGGCTCGGATGATTTATCCTCTTCTGAAAGTATGAAGTAAACAAAATCTTCATATCCCATCTTTCCTTCAACTTTACTAGTGAACTTTCTTGCTACCTGAGGACATATTTAGACATACATAGAAGGATTTAGATATTTATCTTAGAAAACAAAGCAGATAAACACTGAGAAGAGAGAGAAAGAAAAGATGTTCATGGAAGAAATCATTGTTTCTACGAGAAATAAAAATAGAAATATCACATGAATGACACAAACCTGAGAAAATATTCTATCAACAATCCGGTAGGTAAGTGCATGATTACCATATCTGATAAGGTTCTCTTTATCTATCAAGAAATCATGATCTGTATCCAGCTCCCAAAACTTGCAGTATATAACATAAAAATGTTCATACGAGAAGTATCTGCAGCAAACATCATACACAAAGAGTATATATGATATATATCAAACACTAGTGATGAATAATAGTACTCCCTCCCCAAAATAAGTGTCCCGCTCTCTTAAAACAGATGTCCCAAAATAAGTGTCCCATTTTCTTTTTAGTTAGTTCATTCGTCATGAATTACGAATAATAACCCACTATAAGTTAGTTATAACAACCTGAGTGATGGAGACACAAGAGCACATGGGGATAAAGAATGGAGAGTCAAAACATTAAAAGGAGTCATACAAGAAATATTATACATTTCTCATGCAAAGCTCAGCTCAACATTGTGCTAACTTATGAACAGTACTTTCGTACATAGTTTCTTTCTTTTTTTAATTGATTGTACTAATAGGTTAAACTTAAACACCAGACTATTTTGTTTTTAGGCAACAAAACTCTAGTAGTTAAATCTTGTGATCAACTGAAGGAAGAGAAACGTATGCCATCCTACAGACTATTGAAAGCTCAAAGCAATGAACACAAATTTCAGCAACATTTGCTGAATTAAAAGCCTTAATAGGAACCTTGATGACAAACATTTGCTGAAACTTACACATATGACATAACAAGACATGCTTAAAATGTATGCCTTCAAGAGGATGAGATGCATCTTCACCTATTAAATGATGAATAAACCAGGTTCAGTCAGTATATGTACCTCAATACTTTGTTGATGTCTTCTTCCTCATCTGCATGTTGCATTGCATCTATCAAGTTTCCACGCTTCAGCTCCCTGAGGGTAAGATGGCCAGTCCCAGATCTATTTATGTGGTAAAATATTCTGTAGATCACAGTTTCAGCTGGGCCATAAAAATAAACATTCCAAGTGAACATATATCCATCTTATACACATATGTCATACCAATAAGAGCAATGAACTCGGGTCTGGGCTTAATAACAACAGGATTCATACAAGAAAGATTATGCATTTCTCAGCCAAATGAATATAAGAAAACAAATATGTAATATCCCTCGATTCAACAACTCGATCCATTTTCATTTGATTATAAGAAAAATGTACAATGTGAATCATTGTCATTCGTTCATCACTCATAAGAAAAAATAAAAAGGAGAGTAATCAAATATCCAGATCAAAATAATTAAATAAATAAGAAAAGATTCAGAACAAACCATATCTTTCCTGAAACTCAGGTGTGCTCTGTAAGAACTCCAACCCTGGATGAGTAGCCAAAAGTTCTCTAAGTACAGGTTTGAAGTCCTCCTGAAATCAAGTTCAGAAACATTTTTAAAGGCCACGTTGCTAAGAGTTTAATGCTGACAACTCAAATCAGTTAACATTGCCGATGACCGTTGATCTCTTATAATGAAAATTAAGGAAATATAAAGACAAAAGGCGTAACCTGTGTAAGGTATTTGAGATCTGGTTGCTTTAAAATTTTATATATTTGGGTTGCTGTATCCACCGGCAACATGTTACCATTGACCCAATAATCAACAAATGCATCCCTAACAAGAAAGTTAATAGAAAATCAAGGAAAAAATATGTAAGACATAATTTGCAACAGGTTGCATAACTAGAATCAAATTTCCAACCTGCTTAAATCTCGTACATTTAATTGTGTTTCTATACATCTGAGGTGCAACTATACTCTTCTTTAACTGAACATTTATATTGACATAAATTCTTCCAGCAAACATTCAGGGAAAGTAAAGCCTAATTAAATAAATCAATTCATCAACTATTAACCATCTCAAACCTTCATATGGTAAGATAATTTCAAAGTTGTATTCCCAGAACTATTGAAGGGCTCAGACAAACTGATTGCATAGATTATACTATTATTCCGATATCATATGATTATATAATCAATTCACAAGATTGCTATTATATCCCCTCAGATATTTCTTCTCTTATCTAGATCATCTCCTTTTTGTTTGGGGGTAATTGATTATAGATTGGACACAAGTATTAGTAAGTTAATTCCATCCGGGCTCTAGCTTCACCCATATAATAAGGTGTAAAACAAATGCTACACAACCTATACAGAGTTATTAACCTATTTGCTACCATCGTGAAGAATGTTGTATAAAAATACATTCAGGGAGATAAAACCTAACTTTTCATTAAGCCACAATATGCATACCTTGTCACAAAGCCAGTATTACTGGCATCAATCTTTTTGAAAAGAGCTATGGAGAAGAACGATGGCAACTTGCAAATTTCCCTAGTAATTGTTTTGAACTCTGAGCAGATCACAATAAACAAGTAAATTTCAGAAGTATCAAAAAACACACATGCACCACAGTCACACATCTTACCATGAATCTGCAGACCATCTGGATGATTAAGAAAATATTGTTTCACTCTAAACAAACATTGATCTTTAAGGTCATTAGAAGGTGGACGGCCATTTTGAAAGTAAAACTGCAAATATTAAGGACATCCACAATAGAGTTTGTTACACCAACATCTCTATGGAAATAAGCTTAGCAGTTTTATAATAAATAAGAACTCTTGATAAAAAGAAAAACAGCATGCTGCCGTCAGATCAAATAAATAGGATCGCTGGAGATTGTCAAACCTGAGGTATCACTTCTCTCACTGGCTCCTGCACTACTTTCAGAGGAGAGCCTAAATTAGAAGGGCCAACCCTCTGCTTCATTATACGAGGGGAACCAGATGAACTTCTTGGTGAAAGTGGAGGTGTACTGCCACCAGGAAACATAGATGGCAACGAATGGCTCATGGAAGTATTTCCACCAGAAGAATGTGTATTGACATTCAAGGGACCGCCTGATTTGGCATCATTAAGTAATGATGTCACCTACACATAAAGAAACATATAAGAAGTTGTAACAAATAGAATACATACTATAATGTAAAATAGCAATTTAAATCATTTTTGCATGCACAGAAAAATTCAAGAAAACCAAACATTCAAAAATACAGCCAAAGCGGACACCAAAATGACTCGAGCATCAAATGTATATTTCTTTAATGGTCATTAGTTTGAAAATGTTTAGTGGGGTGGAAGAGATGGTGTATTAATAAAGTTACATCCTACTCCGCCGTTAAGGTAAACAGTTGACCTCACTGTGGATTGAATAAAATATGGGTGATGGAGAGAGAATCATAAACAACTGATTGAAAGTGTATTTTAATTTCCATTAACATGTATCAACCAACTTCAGTAAATATTCGCATTTTACCAACAATAAATCACACCACCTTCCTAAAAGGTTTTAACAAGAGTAAAAAAAAATGTTCTACAATCAACAAAACTTGATCCCACACTCACTCTCATCACTAGTACACATCTAAGCTCCACCTGAAAATGCTTGTTTTCTAAAACATTTTAAGCTACATGGTGCACCAGAAAAAAATAGTTAACGGGAACTCAGAAGCTTTTTTTTATCAGGAATCACAAATTAACCATTTTCTAGGAAATATCATCCCTGGTAGTAAGTTTGCTCTGCAAAAAAGACAGGCTCTTGGGCACCAAAAACATCAAAAGTGAGCCCACCGTCTATGGATTAAATATTACATAGTAAAATAATGGTTGTGCATATTTGAAGTTCATAAATTTAAAATAAAAAAACAGTGCATCAGCTCCACAATTGCATCCTCAATAATTCTATCCCAAGATGTCATGAGACAATATCTTAATCTTTTAATGGAAGCCAAACTAAATTTGAATGATATGTACTTACATATATAATTGTCAACCTCCTTATGAATTTATATAAACACATCTGTGATTAAAAACAATCAACTGGTTCATTCTTTCCATTGGGGCAGAGGCTTGAGAAGTGGAGGGCCATGAAGTATATCGCATACATTGCATTGGCAACCATAATACCTTTATATCCAACAAACTTCGTCTTTTTGGTGATAGAATATTGATAAAGTTTCGGATTTGAGCTAATTTTTGTTTGTTTACATAAATTCTTATATTAGGTTTACAATTACCTAAGCAAATATACATTCTACCTAAGGGCTTCATTGGAAACTGTAATTGGGAAACCAAGTCTTACATGAAGACTGAATTTTGAAACTTGCAAGGGCTTTCACAATTATGAGTTTCCATTATCAAACTGCACTCACAATCATTTCCATTCTCAGGCATCATATTAAAACATGAACAAAAAAATCACAATATCTATGTAACAGGGCACCCATGCATCATATCATTTCAAATGTCACATTTCCCAAGTAATTCAAAATATACCCTTCCTATTCCATAAACCAACCACTCTGAGTTGCCCAGCAATGCAAAGTAATCGAATTTCAATCCAATCCAATTCAACATAAAATAAATTATTCGAAATAAAATAAAATAAAAACACCCATGCATCTGAAAATTCATCGATGAACGAACGAGTACCAGACGATTCGCCTCGGGGAGCGAAAGCCACAGCTCAAAGAGCTCCTGGGCGAATCCAGGATTCGCCTTGATCGCCAAAGGTGACAACTCCGGGAGCTGCAAGAGCTCGGCGTCCAGGGACATCAAATCTGCAACAACGACTTCCATGCTAATTATGCCGACCTCGTATCTCTCATTCACGGGACCAAATCCAGATCGGGGAAATTGTAGATTGAAAATTGAAGCTCGGGAAGCTATCAGTCATCAAACAAACCCTAGATCTCCATTGTCGGGAGAGAGAAGGAGAGGGCGGATTGTTGGGGGAACGGAGAGGACGGGGGGGTTTGGGGAGAGAGAAAAAAATGAATGGAAAGGTCGATCGATGCGATTTAAGAGGCCAAGTAGAGCTACAAATTTGCAGAGATTTGAGTGAAAATTATGTAACACCTCGAATCTGGTCTTCGTCACGAGCTTCGTGCGTGACCTTTTTCATCAGTAATAATTACATTTATATGGTTACTTATTTTATTTTGATGAACTCGTTGTCTGATTGAAATTATGTAATAGCGAGATTTGTAATAATTTATCAAAATAGTAGTAATGGAACACCAAATTATACATAAAATATTATATACGGTAGTATCTTGATAATAAAAAAACTAAAATAAAATTATCATTTTTATATCGTTTAATTGTATGATGTAAAAACTTACATAAATATGTGATGATAGAAACAAAAATAATGTTCTTTTTTCTTTATATTATAGAAAAAGCAATAAATAGTTGTTCTATTTTATATCAATCTATGTCTTGGGGTTTTATTTTCATTTCTCGTATTTTTTGATCCTAATCTTGTTTCGATTATATAAAAAAAATTATAGTCCTCGATTTCTTATTCAAAAATATATTAACTAAATATATGATACACTAACATACAGTACAATGAAATATAATCGCTTCAACTTTTAAATTTAAACCTGATTCGAATCTTTATATATATAGTCGGAGAGTTACAAGCTGTCTTACGTGGGGCTTCCTGTAATGCGCGAAATGTCTAGATTGCCGAAAACGCTAATTCTCACAAAAGCCTCCAGACCCCGATTTCCTTCAAAGTGCGTGATATGACATTATGCGATTGGTTGGGAATACCTTAATTTATTCGGGAGTACCTTAAATTGCAAATTAAATGTTGGCGAAGAGACGATCTGACTTACCATCGCTCCCTCTACCCGACCGCTATATATAGATGCTCACACACACCGTTCGAAAGATATAAGTTGTTCGCCCTTCCAGCTGGCTGCGATGTACCCGGTGTTCTTCAGCCTGACACCCATATGGAAGTTGCCGATATGGGGCGCTCACCGTTGTTGTTGGCCGCGTGATACCCGGATGTTCTTGAACGTGATACTTGTATTGAATCCTTATCGCGTAGGATGTGGTGTGCGTACAAGTCGATCTAGGGCTTCTTGTGTTTAGATATATATTTTGTATCCTCTAACCATTCTTTGTATACCGACAGGAAAAGAGGTCGATATGTTGTGGCGATGCAGCACGGCAAGGCTACTAATCATCTGTTTGGCAAGGAACTTTCAATGGTAAACAAATGTATCAATTCATCATATTCATTTTTGAAGATGGGATGATGTACTAAAAAATTGAAACAAAAAAAAAATGTTTCAAAACGCATCGTTAGGTAACCGGCCAAAACCATATTATAGTTTATGGTATGGGGTTCATGCTTCAGAGTAAATCCTGAACTTATTTGTGAAGCTCCTTTCAAAATAGATATAGCTTGATAAAGACCAACTCATATTTCACCTCCATTAGAATCTTATGATATTTGAAAATCATTTCATTCTCATATCATCTTAGTTATAACACCAATTTTGTACAACTACTCTCACCCGTCTCCCTCCTTCCGATGACAGTCATCGACGTTATTTTCAAACATATCTCCCCTCTCTTGATTTCTTATCTCTCTAAATCTTATGAGTTTGTTTCTCTCTCATTTTTTTCTCACCCTTGTCCCCCCTCACTAAATGTATGTGTTGGGCATAAACTTGATCGTAGTTAGTGTCTCTTTTTGATCTCCTTCGTCAGGTGTATGAGTCAACTCTCAACCCCATTGTGGAGTAGCGTCACACTTCTATGTGTTTTCAATCTCATTCACTAGATGCATGTGCCATCATCAGCCCCTATGTGGAGAATTACAGACAACACCAAATTGAGATAATTTATTTTTCTAGTTTTGAAACCGAAATCGAAATCTTAATAAAAAAATCGACTGAAAACCAAAATATTTTATGTTTGTTTGCGCCAGTTCTAAAAATAAGAAAACCAAGAACTTCAGTCTGATACCCAAGAATAATTATCAACCCAATTAATCTATCATTTAGGGGTGGATTAATTCACTTTCACACAAATGGATTGAAAAATGGATAAGAGTGAAAAGGCTTAGGTCCGATTGTCTCAAACTAAGAGCATGTACAGCCAAGCCTCCTTTAGTAGTTAATTATGTTTTTTTCAGGGTTGTTGATGGTTTAGGGTGTAGTGGGGAATAAGGTTGCCGGTTATTTTTTTTTTAATATGAAACTCAATTTCAAATTAAATTTTAATTCGGATTACATTCAAATGCAGATGAAAATATATTGACATGCAAATGAAATTAAATTTTCCCTCCTCCTCTGACTTCAAATTCAAAATTCAAAAAATGAATTATTTTTCCTCCCCAATTCAATTTGAAAAGAATATTTAATTAATTTTTCCCCTCCCAATTAAACTTTAAAATAATATTTAATTATTTATTTTTCCTCCTCGTAAGTCTGCTACAATATTTTTAGGTTTTATAAATATCATCATCTTCTGATCTTCAATCCACACCCAGCTCTTATCTCCCCGTTCTTCTACTACTCCCGTTTCTGCCTCTGAAATCATGTCCGAAAACCCTCAATCACCGCCGGAGTGGGATGGAGATACCCGTATAACTTTGATTCATCATCTGGCGCAGGTGATAGCTGGTAGAAATGGTCTCCCACTCCAGTCCCTTACCCTCATCTTCTAAGCAACCCTGACTATGACCGGTAGGAGTCCTTTCCTCCTCCCTTACCTCCAGTTGAAGAGGACCTGGCCCAGCCTCCATCGCCTCATCTTCAAGAGGCTGAGCCCCCAATAGTCTAGAGATTCAACATCTAAGTGAAAACGAATCAGAGCCTCTCATTGAGGAATAAGCTCCCCTTGGGTACAATGGGAATTATGAACTGTCTGATGATTATGATGAATGATCAGACATATAATTCTATGTATTTCTCTTTATGTCATTCGACTACATGCCCAAAACCACAATTTTCAATCTGTATTGGTCTTAGACATATTATGTACTTTGATATTTCATGTAATTGAACTCTGCTTTCATTTAAACTACAACCAAAATACATTGAAATACAAGACCATGAACCCTAAAATATAAGACAAGTACTAAAACACAACACAAATATAGAAACACATTAACCCTTAGATTGATCGTGGCGTTGCCAAATACGCTCAATTAAATCCTTATTCAGCCGTTAGTGAAGTCTTTGATCGCGTATATTGAGTAAATTTTCATCCCATGAGTTGTTGAAATTAGTGATTCCTCGTTCAAGTGGCGGTGGTGGAGTTCATTCAGGCATCTCATCATCCTGCACGTCCTTAAATTTTTGCGTCCCCTATACTTGTGGCCTTTATACTTAATGATCATGTTGTGCAAAATCACACAAGTTTCCATGATCTGTCCTATTTTCTGTCTGGTCCAGAAACGAGCTGATCGGATGATGATAAGCCAATGCGCTTGCAGAACTCCGAATGCACTTTCCACGTTTTTCCTTGCACCTTCTTGTTATTTAGCAAACTCCTTATGTTTCGCATTCAATGGTCGTGAGATAGTTTTCACAAACAACTCCACAGTGGGTAAATGCCATCAACCAAATAATATGGATGGGTGTAGGTATTTTCATTTACTTCATACTCAACAGTAGGTTGCTCGCTCTCTAGAACCTAAAGAAACAACATAGAATTATTGAGCACGTTGATGTCGTTATTTATGCCCGTAATACCAAAGTAGTAATGTCATATCCACATATCACGTGAAGCAACAACCTTAAGAATGACAATTTGGACTTCATCATCACCACATGTGAATTGCCCTTTCCATGCAACGGGGAAGTTCTTCCATTTCCAGTGCATGCCATCAAGATTTCCTATCATGTCCGGAAAGTCTCATCTCTCACCCATCTTCAGTAGACGATCCATGCTGGTTGCGATTGAGCGGCGAAGATACTGCTCCTTGTAGAGATCGATCACAGCATCGCAAAAATGGTGAAGGGACTCAAGGATGGTGGAGGCACTCATTCTCAAAGTTTCATTGAAAGAATCAGCTGAACAACCATACACCAACATCTAGATTGCAGCTGTGCATTTCTATTCAGGACTAAAACCCAACCGCCCGATACGGTCGACCTTCTGGTCGAAATAAGTGTCAC
>JAYMSW010001365.1:0-16795 GCA_036897725.1 Erodium texanum | reverse complement strand
CAATAATTTAACATCATTTCTAACAGAACCGTCATATTTGTTAGCTTCCCAAAAGGTTAATGTGTTTAATTGTTAAGTTTTGAAAGGTTAGTAAGTTCATTTAATAAGACCGTACGTTAGTGTAGTTATATGTGAAACGTGAAAAGGTTAAAATATGTATTTGTAATTTACCCTACTTATAAATCATGATCAACTTTTTTTTTTGACTTATCAACCCTTCTTTTCCCCATGTTATGAATAGTAATAAACCCTGTTAGGAACAAGTAGGTGAGCCTAAAATGGTGCCGCTTTAATTTAGTGGAAAACATTAATTTATTACTAATTAAATAACATGTATCTCAAGACTTTATTGGAAATAATTTGATGTAGATATGTTACGTTACACACCATAAAACAAAATAGTGGTATGGTGAAAAATAAATAAATCGACCTATTCGAAATTCAAACGTATAAATAAATCCCCCCGCTCATTATTCTTTTTCTCTTTTACAATAGATGTCATCTAGCCACCGACTGAGTAGTCGCTTCTCCAACTCCCTCCCGCCGCCCTCTCCTGTGCTAGATCTACCAGCCTCGCTGCAGTCAACCGCTGGCCCACCTTGCCCGACGTCCATGCTGGATTGGAACGTGTGGCCATACCCGAGCCACCGCATGGAGCTCTCGTAGCTCGGCCTGTGCCAGCCATGTGTGCCGGTATAGGACAAGTCAAGATCCGACTCTCCTTTTCGTTGCCCTCTCCGTTGTTTCTCCTCTCTAGCTTTCCCTGACACCGTCCGCCCTTAAGCTCTGGTCGATGCCGTCTAGATTCATTTTGGACCACCAGATTAGTGATTAAGCAGTCCAGGCGTCATGCTTCCCGCTCCCCGAGGATTGCTAGAATTGTATTGGTGGAACAGTATCGATTTTGATGTTTTTATGTTATGGTTTGTGTTTTTAGTTAGTAATGTGCCAACTTTTTCTGGTTTTTGATACCAGCTCTGTCTGGATTTAGGCGTCAGCTTCAGCTGCCAGAAGTCGTTTTTTGTGTGATACAAAAATGTTGATTATTAAATAGAAAGTCGATAAGCATAAGAGCATCTATTGTGCCTTCGGTGCTCATTGTTAGGTCTAGTCTGGTTTAAAGCAGCAGGCTGTAGGAACTTCATTCTCACCACGTCTAGATTTTGTAAGGATTATTGCCTCGTTTCAAAAGTGCTCATGTATGTATCTTCTTGATATATAATATATACATCAATCTTTTAAAAAATAATCCTTCAAGTAATAATTTGATACAACATGGAAGAAAATAATATGTGATAAAAAGACGAAAATATCCTCGCACAGTTGTTTGAGAACCATAAAAACATTTTTCTTTTACAAAAAAATAAAAAATCTTCATGTTTCGGAAAATCAACATGAGGATTTCCAAAAATATATTTAACACAGTATTACATAAAGATCTAGTTATGTTTTTTTGTTATTTTTAACTAAGGATATATCATTATAACTTAAACGATTCAATCAACATTGTTTAGAACACATTGCTCAAACAAATAACATTATTGTACTTTTTTTTTAATCATTATCTCTAGTTATTTTTTTCCTTTTAGATTAAAATCATCTTTCTACGATAATAATAATAATAATAATAATAATACTCCGTAATTACTCTTTCAAAAAATAAAAAATTGATCTCGTACCCAGGTGGTTGGGTGCATGCAAATCGAACCAAGCAGGTCTCACACGTGTCATTACACAAGTCCGACACGTGTGAATACGGGCCCGGTTGCACGGTGCTTTCGTACATCCGCTAGTCGCGCCCAGTGAGAGTCCAAAACAGTGTTCACAGTTAAACATATCGGTATTTGAAAGTTCAAAAAACAGACACTCTCCACTTTCTCTCTCTCTTCTTTATTGCTTCTCTATCTGTACCTCGCCGGTGTTCTGTACACGACGAGCAGGAACTGGAAATGCAGAGCCTGTAGCTTTCTCTCTCTAGAACGAAGCTGCTTGGGATCTGGACCGGCAGGAGTGTGCCGTGCCGGGGCTTTGTATTTGAACTCGACCGAGCACGCGCGAGACTGAGATTTTTGTTTGTTTATGGAAATCTGGTGGTTTTTTTGAACGCTTGTCTCGGATCCTTCCCCGAGATTTCCGATCTGGATTTCTTTTTCCTTTTTATATCCAGGCGATTATGTGAATTGCTTTGTGGAGGTTTAGTTTAATGAGCGATTATGGAGAAAATGGAGGTGTTTAGTCACAGGCGGTCCAAGTCTGCTTCCTCTACTGTCCTAGCTCACCGCAGCTCCGGCGGCCAAGGTCAGTTTTCTGTTTCTCGAGTCTTTTTTAAAACTTTATTGTGGCTGCATTTTCGGTCTGCCTGTTTGGCTTCCGAGAAAATTGAGAGAGCGAGGAAGTGATTGAGGATTTTGAATGGTTGAATTTGTGAGAGGCTTGATTTTCTTTGTTTTACTTGGAATGAAAATTGGCTGCATTTTGCTGCGAAGGGAAAGGGGGGCATAATTATTGTTATTTTATATATATTGATAATTGATTGATGGTTTGGTGGCTGAGAAAGAAAAGGAAAGGAGTTCTTGAATTTTTAATTTTTTTTTTGTCCTTTTCTGATTGTTTTCACTCTAAGAATTTGACCGTGCAGCTGGAGGTAGAAGAAGAGCTAAATAGCACTTTTATTAGCTGAGCAGATGCTTGAATTTTCAATTTCTTTTCCTTTTCCCTAAACATTCCGCCCAACCAATTTTGATCTTGTTTTTTTTTCTTGCTTAATGTTTTGATACTTTTCATCTCTTCATAATACTCAAGCAATGTAGTAGAGGTTAAATTAATTGAGTTGCTCGAATTCCGGTTTTGTTAAAGCAGTGTGACTTTTCCATAATGGAATCAGCATGATTTTGTTTGTTACTTTACAAAGTTGTAGAATTAAGATGCGAAATAATTTTAGTTCTGGATTACCCAAAAAGCTGATTTATCTAGCTTCGAAATCTTCAACTTCAGTGCTCAATTTTCTTTCAATTGAGAACCTTCTCATTTCTTCTTGTTTTCGTCTTTTACCTTTTTTCGTACAGATTTTATTGCAGTTCAATTGCTCTTTTGGGAGGTTTAAGTTTTGCTTACAATGTAACACAATTTCTTTTGATGGATGGTCATTTGTAGAGTTGGGTTGCTCTGATTTTTTTGGGTACTTCGGCTGCTCTTTGGTTATATGCACTGTTCTGTGTTTATTTCTTGATTTAGAAAAACATATTGAAACTTCTAGCCATTTTATCTATTGTTGCCATGACCATCCTGACACTGTTGTGCTATTGTTTTTCAGGCAACAGGCTGATTCAAAATCAGAGAAGCTCACCAAATTTAGCCTCTGATTCTAGTTCGTACAGCAGTGGTACTATTGAAGAAGATATGGTGCGCTGGTTTTCCTGTTTGTATTCACTGAATTATATGATTTGATGTTTTTTTTCTTGTTTGTGTCCACTGAATTATATGATTTGATGTTATTTTTTCTTGTACTATTAAGTTGGTTAAAAGCAATCCTGTTCTGCACTATGAATTGTCTCATTTTATTTCATTTATTTACTGTTAATTGACTATATATATTTGGCTTTTGTAGCTTACTTTTGAGTTGGGGTGGAGATCTTCAAAACAGGCTGTTGGAACCCCAATAAAGAAGTTATTAGCAGAAGAGATGTCCAGAGAAACTGAATTTCAAAAAAGAGCACCAAGTGTAGTTGCCAGATTAATGGGTCTTGATGGGATGCCTCCTCAGCAGTCAACACATAAACAACCAAATAGGTCTTTGAAAAATGATCAACCAAGGGTTGCATCAGGAGACAAAACTCAGAGGGGTGGATCTTTTTCTGGACGCCGGTCGTTTCGGAAGAGTTCAAAGAATGAGCAAGAGTTCAAAGATGTATTTGAAGTTTTAGAAACATCCAAGCCTGGGAGTAGTGGTTCCTCATTTCGAGAATCTTCAAACTCAAAGCTCACTGACGTTGAAATGGCATTCATAAAGCAGAAGCTCATGGATGCCAAGTATCTTTCTATAGACGAGAAGCTTCAGGATTCGGAAGAATTTCATCATGCAGTTGAGGCGCTAGATTCAAACAAGAATGTTCTATTGAAAATTCTTCACCAACCAGATTCGTTGTTCACAAAGCATCTGTGTGATCTGCAAGGTACTCCACAGACACATTGTGGTCATTTAGCAGCAATAAGGTTGCCTGGTTCTCCAAACCATGGAAGTAGTAGCTTGAGTTTGAAAGAGAGAGAAACTGCATGGAAGAGTCACAATAAATATCCTCAGAAGCACTGTGATCTTTCTAGCAACTCTTGCACAAGGCATGTTTCTGGTAATTCTCCAAGTTCATCAAAAAATCAATTAGAAGAGAAAAGCGAGCCTGCTGCTACACCTACTAGGATTGTTGTTCTGAAACCCAATCTTGGAAAGACGGAGAATGTTGCCAAAGCTGTTCCGTCTCATCCTTCTTCACATTTTCCATCAGACAGTAGGAAGCACACCCAATTACCATGTATGGAAACTGGTGAGACAGAGCTTTTGGGGAAGAGAAACTTTTCTAATGACATGGGTCGCTCAAGGTATAAGTCACGAGAATCCAGGGATATTGCAAAGGAAATAACTAGGCAAATGAGAAATAGTTTTAATATTGGTTCCCCGAATTTTCCATCATCTGGATTCAGGGGATATGCTGGGGATGAGAGTTCAAATAATATGTCAGGGAATGAGTCCATGTATGATTCAGAGGCAAGCACAGTGACTTCCAGAAATTCTATTGACTGGAGTAACCGCAACCGAGCATCATCCTCTCGTGCAAAAGAATCTTCTGTAAGCAGGGAAGCCAAGAAAAGACTCTCAGAGAGGTGGAAAATGGCTCACAAGTCTCAAGTGGTGGGAGGAACTAGAAGAGGCAATACCTTGGGTGAAATGCTTGCTATTCCTGATAAGGAAGCGAGTCCAGAAATAGTGGATCCCATGATCAGAGAGGAAAAATTTAGTGACAAGTTTGCCAGGAAGGAGAGACCTTCTGGGTGGGTTGAACCTTTGGGTATTAGCAGTAGGGATGGCTGGAAGGATGGATGTATCACAAACTTGCCGAGGTCAAGATCTCTGCCTGCTTCACCTGCTACCTTAGGAAGTCCTAAAACAAGCATACACTATGAAACAGTCTGCCATGACAGGTTGTTGATACAAAAAGAGGCTTTGCAGCATGAAAGAAACAAGTTGGTGAAAGGGAACTGCGATCAGAGAGATGTTTTGCCCCCCAGAAATTCAAGATCCACTGATAGAAGATCACGGTCTTCTCGACGCAAAGGTAGGGACAGTGACACTTCAACAGAAACTAATTTCAGTCTGAATCAAGTAGAGATCAAATTCGAAGAGAATGATCCATTCGTAGAGGATCTGATGATTTCTGTAAATTCAAGGTCGGATCCTGATGATGTTGTAGAGGTTGGGCAAAAGAATGCAGCTATATCTGTTCCATGTCCTGATCTGGACTTATCCGGTCATTTGTTGGTAATGGGCAATTCCTCTGTTGTTGACCTCGACAATCCAATTCCACAGGTTTGATTTTGAACTTTTGCAAACAATCTTTGAATGATGATAGCATCTTTACAGACCCCATAATTTGTTGGTCAATTCTGTTGATTTTGAACTTTTGCGAACGATCTTTGAATGATGATAGCATCTTTAACGACCCCATAATTTGTTGGTCAATTCCGCTGTCTTCTCTCATAACTTGCATGTAATAAGGAAATTGATTGTTTTCATGTGGGGCCATAAATCTTTAGCTGTATCTATCCTTTGTTTGGTTTGTGTTTCTGTGAATTATACAGTTCCATCATTAAAATTCTTAGAAGGGTTGAAGTGCATACTGTGAATACTTTCATACCCAAATTTGGTACCATGGGTTTGAACCAGGTCCCTTGAAATCAATGTTTCTACTTATGAAGGCATGTTCAGTGTTTGGTGCTTCCCAAATGTGCTTATATTAACATGTTTATGTAATATACTATAAATTCTTTTTAAATTCTCTCTAACTATTGGGTCTATTATCTGTTTCCCTTGTGTTAAGTTTATAATATCTCAGTTAAAATAAATCATTTTAGTTTTTAGGTTGGGGATATTTTTGTCTTGAATTTTTTATTTTCTATAATGTCTCAGGAATTACGAAAGGATCCTTCAGAGGAAGTTACAGTGGCCTTGCACCACCCTGTGCCTGATGTAGAATCCCCAGAAAGTTCTAAGGAGGCTGATCAGCCAAGCCCCCTTTCGGTTCTGGAAGCTCCATTTACCGACGATCCATTGTCTGGTTCTGAATGCTTTGAGAGTCTCAGTGCTGACCTTAATGGTAAGTAAAATGCTATTTTTTAATGGATCATTGCTTTTCACTAATCAAACTGATTGCATTCTATTTTACGTACTCTGTACTTTTTTTAGGATGTGTTTATGTTTAAAGGGATATTATGGCTAAATGGTAAAATAAGATGAATCATTTGAAAAACAAAGAGAACACAGAAGATAGAACCGTATGCAATCCTATCAATATAAATTATATGACAACAAAATATACGGTGATACTTTTTTTTTCCCAACAAGTCATGAATAATTTCTTATAGATGAATGAGGAGCACAAAAATCAATTTGGACAGTAGTGTTACACTGTTACTACAACTAAATGTCTCATTCCTTTTTATATAAGGTTAACTGTTACGATATTTTATGCCCTCTATGCTTGTTTTGTAGAGTTTAATGTTTCAGTTATAACCATTTGTGTGCCATATTCATTCATTTTTAGCTTGGCCTATGTTTCTGGGTTTGAGATGGGAACCGTAAAGATCTGTATAAACTGACTAGTTGGATCAAATAAGGATTTGTAGAATTATAAGAGAAACTGACGAGAAGTTCAGCTTGCCTAAATGTTTTAGGGGAAACAAATTTTAAATTTTTAAACGGTTTGGCTGCAAGAAAATTATTGTGAAGTAAAATATGGACATGAATCAAAAGCAGAGCTCAGTTTGTTGAAATGATTCACTTCCGTAATGAAATGTGGAAGAAGATTTTCCAAGTTTCATAGTTATTAAAGAAAAATAGGAATTACTAATTACAATTTTAAACATGTTCTTTTACCGCTTTCATGTATAATCTTCCATTTCTTTTGATTGCTAGGTCTGAGGAAGCAACTTCAGCTCCTTAAGTCAGGATCAGAATCATACGAAGAAGGAAACATGATTGTTTCAAGTGATGAAGAGGGTGGAGAGGAACCTGTTGGGCTTTCAAAGGAGAACGGACTATGCAGTTCCATGAACTGGGAATCTTCATACATACACGATGTGCTAACTGAATCTGGCTTTACCAACACCGACCCTGACATGTTCTTGGCAACATGTCACTCTCCAGATTGCCCCGTGGGTCCATCAGTTTTCGAAAAACTCGAGAAGGAATACCATGATCAGGCATGCTGCTTGAGTCCGGAGAGGAAGCTACTGTTTGATCGAATAAATGAAGGGCTGCTTGAGATATATCGAAAATATGGAGACCCGGATCCATGGGCAAAGGCCGGCACAACGTGCGGGGCTCTCAGGTGGGCTAGAGAGGGACTCGAGGGCAGTCTGTACAGGTTGCTGGAGGATCAAGAACAGGAAGCGATAGAGGAGACGGTGGAGAAAGTTATGGGTATCGAATCACGGTGGTTAGATTTTGGAGACGAGAATCGGGTAGTAGGTAGGGAAATTGAGAGGATGTTGATGAATGAATTGGTAGCTGAGTTAGTGATGGATATGTAGGAAATTTGAACCAAAGCTGGTTTTGGTCTAGGGAATCAGGTATATACAAGCACTTGTAGAACTGATGGAATGATCATTTTATGAGAGGTGAATAAAATTGAGTAGATGTTTTACTCCCAAAGATTATGAAACATGGAAGGTGGTAAACTAAAAACAAAGAAAAATCAGAAGCAATATTTGCTGTATGTTGCAAAATTAAATTCAATCCACTTTATCTGACTATTGTACTGCTCCAAATCTTTGTTATATTAAATTTGGGTTTTGGGTTGAAGATGCTCCCAAGGCCTTATAATATTGGTAATATATGACTAATTACTTATTTTATATAGATAATATTTAACATCAGTTGGTATTTTGATTCACATTGAAACATCTTCTCACGTGTCCGAAGGTGAACATCAAACTTGATATAGGGATTATAAGACTTTAGTCTGAAATCAGATAATGTATGAATAGGTGAGAGATTAACTAAATTTTTGATCCACTTAAAAATTCAAACTAATAAATAAAGATACAATTTATTATTTAATTTATGTTTTGATTTCGAGTATACTTCGAGATTTTGACTGAAATAAGCCCACAGAAAACACTTTCATGAGCATTCTCCAAAGCAGTAAAGTAATAACAAGCTAGAGTGACACATTATGACATATTTAACAGCAAAATAGGGTTGAAAATAATATTTGAAGCATGCACAAGAAACAAGTAAACTATGGTGTCTTCTTGAGCCAACCAGGCCAAGCTTCTGGGGTTTCCCAAACACAAACCCATGAGAATGATTGGTGGTGCACACACTAAAAAAACATGCCACTGCTAAGAACAAAGTTCAAAGCCAAACAATAACATAAAAGAAATAAAACATTTGTTTAATGTTATTTTTTTATATGCTACAAGAAATCAGAACATAGCTGTAAATATACTACATTGTAAGGCACAGGTTCTGCTCTGCCACCCATGCCTCCCTCACTACTCTTCATTTTGCCCTAAATTAAGTACATCACCTGGTCCTTAAATGCACAATGTCCCCAAAATAGGCTACTTTTTAAATTTCATTTCTTGGTCTCTACTTTGCTAGATGGAGCTGGATTTGGTGGTGTCCAAAACTGAGCACTCTTGACCTTAGAAACACTGGCAAGAACACTCACCGGACTCACGTCTCCGGTCACCGTCACTTTCTTTGCTGCAAAATCTATGTTGAAGGATGTCACACCTGCCCAATTTCACGATACCATATTATAAATAATTCATTTTTCACTTATTTCTAATGCAAGCTAACATGTTGAAATTAGAGCACCCATTAGTGTTGTTAAATTCTTCAGTCGAATCCTCTTTTTTTTTTGTCCTTTCGACTACTTAGGCGAAAGATCCATCAGGTAAGAGAGGGGTGAGGGGGCGAGAGATCATCCGCCTAGTCGGTTCTCCTAACTTTCGCCCAATTAGGCGAAAGCTTTCGGGGATTCGTCTAATCAAGTGATGACATGACGATTTATTGTTGATGTAATCTAATCAATTCTTGACACGTGTCTATTAAAAATAATAAAAATATTCAACAATCTACTAATGAGGCTAAGGGCATCTCCAATAGGTTTACAAACTTGCAAAATTTTGGTGTTTTTGTAAGTTTTGAGCTCCAATGATACTTGCAAACTTGCAAAATTTGCAAGTCTTTGAAATGGCTCTCAAATTTGAGAGCCCTTTCAAATAGGCTTACAAATTTTATATTGTTATTTTATTATGTCATTATTTTATTATGATTAGTTTAAAAGTAAAATTGTCAATACCAAGAATGATAAGGATGATGATAGTAATAAAATAATATTATTGAAATCATTTTGTTATTAAAATATTAATGATGTGATTATTGATGTAAACATACAGTGGCATGGTTGGAGTTGAACACCATTTTAATGTAAAAAAGTCCCTATATTAAAGTAATGATGGCCAAAATTTACAAGCCACCATTGGAGATGCCCTAAAGCCTAAAGTGTGATAGGTAAGGCTAATTAGGCCATTCCCCACTTTTAAATATTTTTTCATTCAACATTTTACTGATCTTTAGTCTAATTAATGGATTTGTATTGTGGGTGCTCTTGCAATGTAGTAGATTGAGTTAAATGCTATAAGACAAGTTCGTATAAGTATTTTGACCCCTGACTCAGTATATGTGAATCGATTTAAACTTTTTCGAGAAGGATCACAAAAATTAACAACTTAAACATCTTCCCGATAAGAAGAAACATACCTTTCATTCTTGAGAGATGTTTCCTCACTTTTCCTTCACACCCTTTGCAATGCAAAGACACCCTCAACACCACAACCTGCACCAACCCAAACCCTTCTTAGAATTCAACTTAGGTTGTCCACAATTAGGACGGAGATAGGAATATAATCGGATTGTTAAATATCATATTATTGAAAATGTTAGAGATGTTTAGAGCTAAAAATGAACGTTTTAAAGCACAAAAAATGGTTAAGTATTAACAAAATTTCAAATGACCATACTTTTTTCATACGAACTTCAATTTAGGTACGTAAGATATCAAATCGAAGGTAACTGAGAGCTCTACAATATTATTAAACTTTCGGAAACAAGGGTATGCCGTGACATATCCTATACCCCTATGAATCCTTAATTTTCACTAAATGGATAAAAGAAGACAAACCTGGTCTGAAGAAGATTCTGATTGAGGAGAGACATGGGGTCGATCTTGATCCCCAAGAGGTTGAGTTGTAGTGTTCTTGGGAGGAGGCAGAGAGAAGACAGGGTCATAATCAGAGAACCCATCAAAGAAAGGAGCATCACTGAGCAAGTACCTAGTAGAACCAGGTGGAGTCAACAGATCACTCTGCTTCACAAAGCTTGACAATGATGCTACGTTCTTGTTCACCACAATCTCATCCTTCTCTTCAACCTCTGCAACACTCTTCTTCTTCTTCTTATCATCATCATCATCCAAACTTGGCTTTGTATCAGACCCTTTTTTCTTCTTCTTCTGAGTCTCATTTGGCTTGGTCTTGGAAGAGCCTTTCTTGGACTTTTGAAGCTGGTGATATGGTTTGGGGTTGATGGGTTGTTGGTGGGAGGAGCAAGGTACTCTCCTCCCATCTCTGATGATTGGGTTGTGGCGGGGGGTGGGGCGGGCGCCGGGGCGGGGGCGGTGCCTGGGCCGCCGAGCTGGGCTGAGGAGGAGGAAGAATAAGAAGAGCTTGTTGCATCCATGGCAGAGCATATGGCTGTTGATGCTTGGGAGGCACAGAACATATCTATTCCTTTCATGTTTTTGGTATTGGAAAGTGATAAACTCCAAGAGAATTATATCTTTATATCTACTCAGTGGTTTGGAGAATCTGCATAAGAAAAAAAGAAAGAAGAAAATATCCTCTTCAAGATTGACTCTTGAGCTTTTTTGGGTTTGATATGATTCTTGAGAGTTTAAGAACACAAGAACATCTTGTGTACAAGTTGGCCATGTCATGTGCTCTTAAGCTTTCACTTTGGGTTGGTGTATTGGAGCTTGAATCTAGTGTATGTGTCCCTAGCTGATCTGATGGTATACAACAAGACCTTTTCTTTGTATGTGGAATGAAGAGCAGGGAAAAAAAAGACTGTATCTTTATGATATGCAACCAACTTTTACTGCTGTTTTTAATGAATGAAAATGATGTGTGATAATTAGCAACTATAGCTACTATTTCATAATGTTGTCATAAATATAATTTGGACTTTGAAGTTGCGGTCGTTAAAGTGTTTGAATCAAACTGATACCCGATCAATACATTTTAACGTACAGATCATAAAATTAGAGGAAAAATCTTTTCCACCCATACTTTACATGATTTGAGTTTGTTATTTTAATATATTATCCTTTAAATGAAAGTAAAATAAACACTCTACAGATACTCTTAATAATAAATTTGTTAGTAAAACCTTGACTGTTTTATTATAAGTTCAAGCTCCACACATATTTGATTAGTAGATGGACCTTTTGAATAGTAGTGTTAAGCTGTGTGTGCGTGCAACGGTCAAATGCGACCAAAACACATGAAACAGAGCAACGGTTAAAAAATTAGCTCAACAAACCTAGGTTTATTTATTTTTGATATAATGATTATTTTTGTTTTACTAACCAGCAATGTTTAAGTGACCTGTGTTTTATCAAAAAAAAAAATGTGACCTGTGACATAAATTTCTGTGCAAAACCAAAAATGCTAATAAGATAGATTGAGAAGGTCCTCATTCAAATTTCACAATCAACATTCCTGCAATGTTTTCTGAGGATGAAGTCAGATTGGTCCCCTACTATTTATTGCTCATTTACTCCCATTAGTTTAACCCTTCTGTAATTTCAGTCAAACAAAATAGGCAAAGATCTACCAAGTCTGCTAAAATAATGATTATTATATCATAATTTGTTGCATTTCATATTTTTAAACATACTTCATTTGATTTGTAATAGTATTCACTAAATTCATTAAAGTTGGAAACCCAGTTACATAACTACTTACTACTTATTCATTTTAGCAGCTTTTAAAATAAAATTAAGTATCCAAATCAATATTAGATCTTACATTGTTTTTTTTTTTTAATACGAACATATAGACAAAAAAAAGCCGCCTTAAAATGAACATAATTTCAGTCTTTCTTAAAATCGAATTATACCAACTATTCTTCCTCATCGCTAAAGAATAAAAAAAAAGCATCGATCTTGTCCCTTAACTTAGCGAAATTCTCCTTGACCTCAAAAGATATTGAAGTGTGATGGAATCAGATGCTTTTATTTGGCTTTCTCTAAGATTTTTCTTCTTTCTTTATCCTTCCTTTTATATGCCTACCACCCCAACTCAAATCTTATTTCCTCTCATTTTGCTTCTCTGTCTCTTTTTACATCTCCCCATTGTTTCTCTGTTTGTCACCTTGTAATCACTATCTTATAGAATTGGGCATTTTCTATTTCCTCAGTGGAAAGAGGAGTTGGGTCCTTTTTTTGGAGTGTCCTTCAGTTTCATCATCACACCATTCTTCTTCTGCCATCTTCTCTCCCCTTTCCAAACTCTTTCTCCTCCTTTCATTTCTTCTTTTGCACATCATCTTCTGCCCATTAGGCCCACTTTCTTTATATTCTATTTTGTCGTAATGTATTATGTGTATACATCCTCTTAATCGCTGATTATTCAAAAGTCGTTGTTGATGAGTTTTAGATTTCAGTTCACAGTGAATGTTAACGTTGATTAATCTTCATCCGACATTTCTCACGTGTTGTATTGATTTTGTATCTAAGTTGAGTGGCATACTATATTTTGTAAAGGGTCAATAATGTGTTGAAAGGAAGAAAAAAAGGGATTGAGCTTTGGAAGAACTACAAGTTACCTAGATTGGAAGGTTTGTGCTTGGTCCAACTCCTATTTGAGTATTTTCATGTTCTACAAAGTTAATGATGACCCAATAATAATATATTTTTTTTATCACAAAGGTGCCTTATGTAAAAAGATGTATTGCATATTTGCATAGATAGAAGGTACTCTCACTCTCATCTCATCAACATTTCTTCTCTCTCTCTATCTTTAATTTGAGCAGTGGTCCATGACCCAGATGTCCCAACTCAAGGACATGCCTTCCAACCCAATTCACCCATTATCACTGGCAAAAAAAAAAAAAACAAAAGAAAGAGCCTCAAGGTTTTTTTCTTTTTTTGGTTTCTCAAGGCCGAGATGTAATTCTGAAATATTAAAACCCACTCGGCCTGACCTGGTTAATCAAGACACCACGGTTCAAACTTTGATGAGTCATCTGCTTGTGAACATATGTGACGGAGGGGTTAGGTTAGACGTTAAATTAAAAATTGGATTAGAAATTGCAAATCAAATAACTTCTGAAATATTGTGGTATGATGAAGCAAATAGTTGAGACTACCAATGCTGTTCAACTTGTTAGAGCCAAACCAGCTGTTATGGTTACCACCAACCAGCTACACAATTCATAATCAGTGAAACAAACAATGGCATTGGCAAAACCCTCTAGAAATCTTATATCGATTTTACCAAAAAAAAAAAAAACATTTCATTATCAGGAAGAGTCAACAAACTGTTGAGTAAAATGCAAATACAAAATGTAGGTTGGAACTAATTGAACGCATATCGTGGATTATATCTTCCTATGAATTTGGCATCTTGCTACAAGTTCCATGTAGGTCAACCAAGGATGGCAATAAAAGGAATAAACAAATACAGATAAGCTCTTCACACTATACATACTGCTCCTCTTGTCACTCTTTTAGGCACCCTTACCTTCATCTTCATTTAGAATGCGGTTCTGGAAATCACTCACCATACGGGGCAGTCCTTCTCTGAGTGAAATTTTAGGTTCCCAGTTCAGCAGCTCCTTTGCCTTGCTGATGTCTGGTTTCCTCTTATGTGGGTCATCAGCGGTGTTTGGTTTAAACTCTATTCTTGCACTTGGATCAATTGTTTCCTTCACAACCTACATTGCACAGACAAAGTAAATTTGAGTACGCCAGTGTCAACAAAGAATGCAAAAATGTTAACCTCCAGGCTGTAACAATGGTGAATTAAGAAAAGACTAACCTCAGCAAGCTCTAGCATGGTGAATTCACCTGGATTACCAAGATTGAAGGGCCCCACATGCTCACCTTCCATCAATGCCACCAAGCCATCCACCTATCAGTTATAGAATTAGTTTAAAAGAAAATCATATTGTGATTACAATTATTATTATAAACATGATTATCTTATAGTAGTAGCTCAGAATCATCTACTTCAAGCCAACATTTTATCCTTTTGCAACAGACACACTGAATGAGCTTTTGAAGGGTAGTGGTTTTTGAAGCTGGTTATTTGAATTTAATAGTCACTGAGTGAGTTTTTTTAGTTTTATAGTAGAAGCTCATCTACTGTGGAGTTCTCATTGTAATCATTAGCATGTTCAGGTAATAGCAAAATGAAAATAAATCACTGGCATGCTCGGTTCTGCCGGAGATGAAAAACATAAAGATTTCAACCTTGTTCTTAAGATCACTGACTAGAATGCATAGATGCAAGGCAGAATTAATATCCACGGGATTCTAAGGTGGGGACTGACATAAAATATTACATAATATGATGATTAAGCTTACCAAATCAGATACATATTGGAAGCTCCGTGTTTGTTTTCCGTCACCATACACGGTTAAAGGATGCTTGCGGATGGCCTGAAACGTTGCAATTGGATTAAAATTAGTCCATCTAAGAAATATTAGATGGAATATCTAAATGCCCTCAGGCATAAACTAGGCATAGTTAACATATTGTTTGAGAGATCAAACCTGTGCAACGAAGTTGCTGACAACACGGCCATCATCTAAACACATACGAGGCCCATATGTATTAAAAATACGTGCAATACGAACCTACAATAAGACTTTAGTTAGCCAGGTAATTCACGTCCACGCAGACAACCAAAGATCTCACTGTTTACTATAGTTATGATTTTTGCAGTTAGTCAATCTTTCCAAAGATGAAATGCTATGAACATTTATGAACATCGCTAAAATATTATTAATATGTGCTATATGATGTAATAGCTAACTAAGAATCATTATTCACTACTGCACAGTAGTGCAAACCATACTGAGTTATATGAAGAAAAGGGGAGTAATAACATCCGTACCATACCCTTTATTTTATCTTAAAGCATTCAAATAATTTTAGGACCCAAGTATTTAATTTTCCAAAACAAGCACATTAATGAAGATCCCACTAACCAAACCCTATTTCTGAATGACTTGGCACTCCAAGGGACTTAAATGATATTTAGTCTATTCCACCATAGCATCTTTCCGTACCAGTTTTCAACAAAAAAATAATTGCAGAGGTTTTAGAAGTGGTTTCTTCCTAGGTCTATCCGAACTTATTCCTCTATAGAGCTGGGAGCTCCTTCTCTGGGATTATGTTAATAAATTTGACATTTACTTAATATTAAGCTCCTTGTTGAAGAAAACTCAGTACAACCAACATATGTCAGATGACGGGGGACTGGGGACTGGCAAATCCTTAAGAAGGCATATATTATCTATATGACATTCAACCTTCCAAAAATGTCACCAGTATCCTACTGAATAGAGAAACTTTACTGTCTAAATATCTTTTCATTTCTATCCTGATCTCATTACATCATCTTCAACACAAATAATGTCCTCCCATTATAATGCACCATCAATGCACGATTAGAATTTAGAGATACACTAATGCCACTTCTTATATAAAATTTCAATAAATCATACATGATATCTCACAAATAACTTTCTATGCAATATACCATGTATGGTATTATTTCTGAAATATCTAAATAGCTACCAAACTGCTTCATAATGCACAGAACACTTCCTTTCTCCACAAAGGTAATGTTTTACCTTGTTGGTACATTAGGTCCAACATTGTGATCTGGTCTAGCCAATATAGGCTGTTGAAGAGCATATGCAAGTGATCAAACTGACTTACGAGGCAAGGAAAGTAAGTTGTAAAGCTAGATCATACTTAGAATGCTTATACACATAACCATCAAATAACTCTGATAGAAAACGTATTAATGAAGTTAACAGCTAATTGTGAATCAGTGAAATGTAAAATGTTCGGAAGCTGGTATAGCTTTATCCATACACATTCACAGTAATATTGCAGAAATTCACCTTCTCTAACAGATGATCTCGACATAAGAGGCACATAGATATCAGATAAAGTTACCTCAACTCCTGCTCCTCGATGGTAATCCATCGATAAGGTCTCTGCAGTTCGCTTTCCCTCGTCATAACAGCTCCTTACACCTAATTAATGAAAAAGAAATTAAACATATTGGGAAAAAGATAACATCAATCATTATCTACACAAATGGATTAAAGGGGCACCATAGTGGCATCGAACCTATTGGGTTCACATTCCCCCAGTATGTTTCCTTCTGGGGGTGCTCGAGTGGGTCACCATAAACCTCACTTGTGCTAGTGAT
>JAYMSW010001364.1:7500-16797 GCA_036897725.1 Erodium texanum | reverse complement strand
TGGGGTTTCAGAAGCCAAATTTCAAGCCATGTTATGAGATTGTCCTGTGTTGGTCTTGTTTGGGTTCCAATATTGGGGGTCCAAGGGGGGTGGTATGTGTGAGGTAGGTATGTGAGATTGCTTAGGTAAAGGTGAAGAAAAAGAAGCAGTAGCCTTACCTTTAGGATTTGGGTCAGGAGGCTTGAACCCGAGACCTCTATTTTGCATCAACAGAGCGATTCCATTGTGGATCTCCTCCATGCTTTGTTTCATACCCTCCATTTCAGCTCGTGTTTGGTGATTTCCCTCACGGAGCTCAAAGATTTCCGAACGCAGACTATCAATTTCTTTGCGAACGAGAGTATCACAAACGACACCACTATCGTCCATAGCTCACAGGTTACTAGAAGGAAGGTCTCTGATACCACTGTTGAGTATTCAACTCAATAAATGAACTAAAAGATAAATCAGGTGAGAAAAGTGATAGCTTTGTATTGAGAAGAGATCAATTTACAGAGGCGGCCGGAGATGGCCGTTTTTCTACAATATACGCTACTCTAAGCTACCAATATCTCAAATGACATAAAGAAACCTTAGCAAGGACAAAACGACTATAAATATCCCCTCCACATCTGGAGACGACATCCCAACGGCTACTTGGACTACCAATGAGGATAAGACGTGTGGAGCCTCGCTATGCCAATTGCTAGGTGACACGCGAACCGGACTCTTAAAACAAAACGCACCTTTTGGATAAAACGGCTTTTAATTTGAAATGTGTAAAGCTTGTGAACTAAGCTATCTGACATATTCTTATTCGTAAAGGCATCCTCGACCAGATTGGGCGCATTCGTAGGTACGTCTTGTGGAGCAAGAACGAGCGTCAAACTAGGGTGCCTTCGATCAATTAGGATATTATTCTTTCAGATAAAAGTAGTGGTTTGAAAATATGTAATATTCATATATAAGATAAAGCTACAATTTCTAAGCAAGCCAGCTAGATAGAACTTATTCCATCAAGTAATAGAACAGCCTCTTAATCAAGAGAGAATTACTAAATTTACCTTTTGAATTGGATAAGCACGGAAAACTACTTAATTAAAAAAGATGTCTCATGAGCTACCTTATAAAGTACTCAAAATCCAAAACTATCACATTTGATTAAAACGGATGAAAAATGACTGAATATGCTATTAAAATAGACTTAATATTCTATCTTTAACATCTGCTTAGGATTGTTTTTTTTTTCTTCCAAAAATCCTAATCTACACTCTTAGATTCCCATCCCTTAACCTTAAACCAACTTAAACCAGGTTTAGGATTTTCAGCAAGCTCGAGTTGAACGTGGAGAATCGAAAATTGAAAGATGGAGTCCAAATCTGACACTGAAATCGGCTATGCAATTGGCGAAGCTGAAATAGGGTACCGAAGTCTTGAAGTTTAAGAGGAAGAAGATGAAAGACTACAACGAGATGGTACAATCACCGTATCTGATAAGAACCCCTATGTTTGCAATCAACGTCAAAAGATGAAAGACAATGTTAGGATCTGGTTCGCCCGTCGTCAGAATCCACGAAGAAGAAAAAAAGACAAAGCGGACTTCTGATTTCTTTTTCTCGGAGATCCGACCGCTTCCCTTGCTCCACCGATGAGGGCCACAACGTCTTGCCATGCTCCACAGATCGTTCCTGGAGATATGAAGACACAACATAGACAAAGATGCAACACAAAGCTGATTTTAACTAAGAGAGCAATTTAATCAACCTAAAAAACAACAGAAGACCATGCATACTTGTACATGATAAGATAACCGCATACTGTTAAGGAGTGGTAAATTGTATTAACGACAATCACTCACTTATTCACCTTGCTGATATGATTAACTTGTACCCCTAACAATTCGGCTTGCTTATTTATTACTAAAGTGATCCGATAACTTATAACATTGGCCAAACAGTGCACCAAGTTGAAGTTGGCCTGTTCAAAGCTTTGACACCAGGGCAGCCTTTGGTGGTTTTGGGAGCCTGAGTAACCCCTCTTGAACCAGTGTTACAACAAGCTGTCCATCAACACAGAGACATGGTTGGTTCATACGCGAGAAATACAAGGACCGAAATGCATATGGCTACTTAACATACCTCACCCTTTTGATTAAACATTTGGCCCGAAACAAAACCACGTGCATTGTAGGCTGTGGGGCTTGCAATCTGTTAACATACCACAGATGTTAGCTGAGCTCCCTAGCAAAACCATAACACACATTCTGACACTTACCACAAATAACAACCAGTCATCGGCTCTCAATGGACGGTGGAACCACATCCTGAAATCACATTTCTTTCTTCATTTAGAAAGATATTCAACAAGGAAATAATGTTTATGATATGGTGTACTTGATACCCAAATGAAACTTTTGGCCTCATTTCCCCTTTTCCCAAAGCTAGGGAATAAGGATATAATAGATAAGCTGGTCATTTACTTCAAATAGTTTGAAATAATACTATTAAAAACTTTCTTGACTGACACCTAACAGAACACAAGACTTACGCGTGGTCCAGACTAATAGAACCGTTCTTGAAGCCTGGTCTGCGGTGGGGATTCAAACTTACTGAAAGAAACATTAGATCTGAAGCAAATGCCACAACACACCTGCAAAAATAAGTATAATAATAACATCAAACACTATTTAGCTCCAATGTAGTAACTTATTCTTAAAAAATAGATTTTAAATAAACTCAATACTTTTTAATGGGGATAATGCCAGATTTAATGTGTCTCACCAGATTCTTTTCTGCGAACATTTACCATTGCCCTTACACATTACAGTTAGGTAAAAGCCTAGATGACAACTCAGTTTTCTTGGGCATACGTTTGCCGATACATCCACTTTCTTTATAAGGGGAAATTGCAGGTAACCATTCTTTAACTGTACACCTTTTTTCCACCAATAAGTACAGTGTGCCAATTGTTCGCTATGCATAAAAATCATAGGACATGGCAAATAGTATGCAAGGGGAAGAAATAGAATTTTTATTTTCTATGCTCTAAGCAAAAAGAAAGCTAAGTATGGCAAGCATCACTACGCGCAATCTGCTTAATGTACACCAAAACATCGAAAATGTAAATGCTGAAGAAATCCTTACCTATGCAAGGCCTGATCATCTGAAAGTTTTCCTTTTGCTCTAAACCAGTACCTCAAACTGCATAAGCAAATAAATAGTTGTATTCAGGTAAAATATAAAAATTTATTAAAGGTTCCGCAGCAAGTTGGACACACACAACTGTTGGACTATAGAAGATCGTGTTACAATGCGAAGTAAACCAGGCTAACCTTGGAGGAGCTTTAGTCTGTTTGGTATTATTGTTGGGCTCACAAAACCTTATCTCTATGGGCCATGGGATAAATTTTGATGTAGCCACCTTATTACGATAACTCCTGGAACAGCCAATTACAGAAGTTGATTCAAAATTTCATAATACACAACAATCTACAAAAACAGAAAACTCATCTAATTCGAAAGAACTATATGTAATTTATTCAGAGCTTAATGAAAGCCTATTGACCACACACACGTTATAATCGAAGGACAAACACCAAGCATAAATGATCGAAGTGCCATACATTTATTTACCTAGGAAGACGAGGGTCAGTCAGACGTCTCTCTCGTAGCTCTTCCATTGATAGAAGCTGTAATGACCAATATACTGAAGTTCAAAATCCACAGACTAACAATCAATTTACAGTTTTCATTGGAGGCAGTTTGATTACCGTATCTGGAGCAGGCACAGAAGGCATTGTTGCTGCTTGGTGATCAAATCCTTCTTCTTCTTTCTACGAAATTAAAATGAAGCAACATTACAAGACTTCAAGATGTTGCAAGCTGTTGACAAGAAATAGCAAACTGGATGAAAACGCTAGGTATAGAAACCACAACAGCCAAGGACTAACTACTAAACTATTTCCATATTAAAGGACCAACTCAACTAAGACATTAAGATACTCTAAAATGCCCTACACAGACAAGCCAGTTTTTTAGGTTAGAATGTGGACCTTTTTATATGGATTTTTGATCTTCAAGCTGTGTATATTTGAGATATAAGTCCTGAGGGAGCTTTTCAAAGGAGATGAGGCCCATAGGAATTTTGAGATATTTGAGAAAACCCCCCTATTTTAAAGATATTAAATAAATGTACAAGGCATGAGAAAGGAGATATATCTTAGGTCCATAGAAAAGACACAGAAGAAGAGATCGAACGGTTGATTTTGGCGTTCCCAGGATATGAACTCGTGATCGCAAGACACATATCTACGTTATAGTATCAGAAGATCAACTCGACTAAAAGATTAAGATGACAACTCATGGATCAATTATGATTTTACACTAAATGCTAACTTCTTGATACAAAATCCGTGAAAAGTAACATGAATCAATGTAATTGAATAAACAAGGCTTGTCAAGGGTAAGAATTACGAACAAAATTAAGAATGATTTTTTCTCAATGCAAAACCTTTATAAGCATAAAACAATATCAATTGCTTGGTGACAAATAAAACAATATTAGACAGTTTATGCAGCACCTATCAACAAAAACCAAGTCATTTCCTTAACCTTGTTCGGGTCGGCTACATGAATCCTCAACAAAATTCCATGGGCTCCTTGGCTTCTATTTCCTCCACTACATTATATCTAATGGTATGTTGTATGTCAAGCCATCATGTCTTATCTTCCTGTCACTTTTCATACTAACTTGAGCCTAGGGACCCTTTTAATTTCATTTGATTAAATTCTTGTCACTTTACATATAATGATAGGGCGACATCACTTTATATATAAGATCAAGCATGATATGCACAGCTTGAGAAGCTCATATAAAGCGATACTTTTAATGCACATTAGTATAGTTCGTAATTCATTTTTCCCCCGTTTAAGTAAGTATGTACTTATATAATTGTGGTTAAAGAGTACTAGAAGAATGTGAGTTTCAGGGCCTCACCAGACATTATCTATAGATATAGAGGCAAGATAAAAAGTCACTTTGGACATCATCATCAACTTTTCTTGGTAAGGGTAATGAACCAATCTCATTTCCCATATTGATTAAGCTGAAGCACCCTCTTTTGTTGCTTCATCTAGTCCTATTTGTGATACATGGGCACTATTTGTTGAGCACTTCTACATCTATAACTAGCTTAGCAAATAAAATACTATCAAACTTTCTTTCAACATCTAACACAATCTAAGCTGTGTATCTACAACAAGGTTCTAAAACTCGGTGAGGTGCCGATTAAGGATTTTTTAACTTACCGGGGAGATATCAGAAAAACGCGTTTTGTATTAAATAAATACATATAATACATATATTGAAGACAAAAAGTAACAATAGTTTAGTAACATAAGATAGTTCCAAACACATTTTATTTCATGTTTTGTGAAGCTGAATTTTTATTTGAAAAGTGAACTGAACTTGCTAACTTGTTGTAAATAATCTCTTTTTGTGTTCATGCTATGCACAAACCTTTGAGTACAAATTTTCATATATACTTACGAATAGTATATGAAAACTAGTTGATTGAGTTTTGATTGAGTTGACCAAATTTGGTTGATGTTCATTTGTCGGTGGGAAACTGGGAAACTGTCAAAATCCGGTGGTTAAGTTTCACAGATATATAGGGGAGATATCGGGTTATTTAGAACACTAATCTACGATAATGCCTACTCCATTTCTATTTGTATCTTTTATGATTATACCTATATTTATAACCTGTATTTCTCCTCCTAGATTTTTAAGCAACTCATTCTGCATGTAGACTGACATTCTAACCATAGTGTTTTCTAGTTCTTATCATCTACTTGTAAGTGGCCCTATGTTCCAAAAAAACCACCTGAATTCTAATTTACAGACCAATTTGTTTGCGCAGTTATCCCAAGATGTGCTCTAGATTTCAAGATTATGGGATATGACTGCCATCTCTTTTACTATGCCTCTGGTCGGTCGTGTTACCCTAATAGGTATAGGCTCTAAGAACCTAACAAGAGACTGTTTTATCTATACATCTTATATGAATAACAAAATGGATGATTTCATTACTTGGAATGAAGCAAGCAGAGAGAATATGATTTTTCCTTTCTGTATTGCATCCACTCTTCGGGTCGCGAAGCTGTTCCCATCACGTAAACGGAGGACATGATAAATAATTGGCACTGCAAAGATATATTTGTGAGTTTCTCAATTTAACTATTCATATTCTACAAAAAGTCTAAACTAAATAGGAGGTTTTGTAATATTTTAAAGCAATGAATTCCAAGTTATGAAGCTTCAACTCTTTCCCTTCGCTTTTTACCCTTTTCTAGTACATCACATTCCCCTGAACAAAGACTTTGAGGAATGTCATTATATATCTAACATTAAGGTACACGACATTTGGGTAGCAGTAGCACACATACATACCCATCATATTTAGACTAACGAACCAATTAATTTTTCAAACAATGCAGTGCATATTCCTCAGATAATGATGATGAACAATATGTGCAACTAGTAAGATGACTGATTTACCATACAATGTGCACATTGTAATTTGTTTCATCCAGCTATGGGGAATTGATTTACCCGTGCCATATAACATCACCATAGTAATAAGAACACGACCATGATCAAGGTGTGTGTGTGTGTGTGTGTGTGAGAGAGAGAGAGAAAGAGTAATTATAGTTAATAGCTGGGCATGTTATTTTCTGCTCAAGATTTTAGCGTGTTTCACAGTCCAAATTTTAGGTGCAAAGTTGAATACCTAGATAAAATACCTTACGGACCACTTCTTGGATTGTATAAGAATACAAAAAGAATTCAGTTCATATTTCGAGAGAAAGGAGCTTAACAAAAGCATCCTTTACCAAAGAAGTAACAACATAATAAAGACTATACAGTTATTCGCACCAATCAAACACATAGAAAAATACTTACTGTTTATATCCCCAACGAGAAGAAAATAAACATGAAGACTATGTACAATCTTAAGACAATCAACAGTTTTTGATGCAGCTGCAAGAGCCTGCATGCCACAAATATACATATTTAGCCAGGAAGAGTATTGTATAATAAATGCAAGCAACAAATGGATTACTTCTAAAACAGTAAGGAAATCAGTTATGGAAGAAATTTGTGTCCACCAATAAATGCGGGTGCCTAACTAGAAACTAGAGAGAAGGTGATGAGAAATCTTTGATAAACTAAAAGATCGCTATGAGGAATTTTAGGTCACTGCCTAATAGTGCTACAGGGACTGTTCAAAAATACTCAACTTTGGAACCCAAATGAAGCTGTAAACAGCAACTTAGATAGAGAGTAAAGGATACATTAAAAAATGATAAGTGTGTACATGTGTGTATTAAAACTGTCCAACACTACTAACTTTAGGGAGAATTGCTAAAAAGTACCCTTATGAATTGGTTACGGATGGAATACAGCATTTTGAAGAAGTAAAAAAAACGTGTGGAAAAGTGCCCTCATGAATTAGATATTGTCTGCTGTTATTAAACCTAACGGAAATTCAATTTCCGTCAACCACGTGCAGAAATGTGGACAATTCATAAGATCTTTATGGGAAATATGGCTGACAGAAATCAAATTTCCGTTAGTTAAAATAACAGCAAACAGTGTCCAATTCATGAGGGCACTTTTCCTCACGTTTTTTTTTCCTTCTCAAAAGGTTGTTACCATCCGTGACCAATTCATGAGGGCACTTTTCAGCAATTCTCTCTTAATTTCAATTTATTAACATAAAAAGTAACATTTTCGCATAGGGTTATTGCACACTTCCTACATGCATGTTGAGAAAACAATTTTACGTTTGAAATATTATATATGATGCTGTCTTCTAATGACTACTAACATAAGCTTTTTCTTGATACAACTATAAATTAGGGAAGAAGCTATAGTTCATGCCTGTCCAACTAACTGCCCTCCAAAAACTTTCCCGAACTTTGGAGCATCTTCCAATGTGATCC
This sequence comes from Erodium texanum, assembly GCA_036897725.1. Taxonomy (NCBI): domain Eukaryota; kingdom Viridiplantae; phylum Streptophyta; class Magnoliopsida; order Geraniales; family Geraniaceae; genus Erodium; species Erodium texanum. The sequence continues at coordinate 8,812 of JAYMSW010001364.1, read as the reverse complement.
CTTTGAAGATATTATCCTTAAGAACAAAAAGAGAATTTTTAGTGAATGAAACTACATCTCTTTATATGGACATATTTCAAAGAATCCTAAGGTTACGAATATTAACGAGGAAAACATGATACAAGGAAATCTAAACACCTTCATCTCACAATAACTGTACTATTTGACTTTTATTGTGCACCTTAAGAGTACTTTTATCAGGGATTACCTTTCAATGCATACCCTCACAGTAAAAGTTTAAAAGTTACTATAACTAATTTTAAAGAGTACCAAATGAAATCGATTTACTAATGTTCATAAAAAAGGAAAGCAAAACTTGAACTAGGACAGTTAAAATGGGACAAAGGAGTAGCATTCTTAAGAGTCCAGGGAGTTGTATAAAAATATGAAAACTATATTCATATTATCTAATACTACCTCCTTCCAATTTTTGTCGTCCTCTGTTGGACTTCTAATTGCTTCTAATTTCAAACGGCGCTCAATGTAGCCAAATAAGAACTTATGGCAAATCGACCTCGTTGAATAAATGTGTGGCAAATTAGTTAGGTCCAACAATTATAGAAAAGGACTAACAAAGATGGGGTAGCAGAAACAAAGTAGTGGATTGCATTTCATTTTGGATGCAAGCTAAATACACCGACCTCCGCATAACATATAAAATGCCTCGGGTAATTTCGAGCCTTACGCCTCGGACCGCCTCGAGGCTTACACCTCGTGAGGCTACGAGAAAACGCCTCAAGGCTTAAAACGCCTTTTTAAACATTGCTTATATATATTGTACATCAATTATATGCAATTCCTTATTAAGGTGCATGTATTAAAAAAAACATCCAATGTCGAAGCTCCTAAACATGCCTAATTTCAAAATAATTCGGTAGTGATGGGTGCTCAATTCACATAAATATAGAGAAGGTCAGTTTAAGTCGCATAGGGAGCGCAACGGAGTCTAGAGAACGGGAAGAGTAAAGAAAGACTCTTTCATAGGCAAGAGGAAAGAAAGCATTCTTGTTATTGTCGAGGTACCTGGGGCTTTCCTAAAAGGAGAGGGACGGAGTAGAAGAAGAGATATAAATAAGAACCTTGTTCAGAGGTGCGTTTAGCAAAGAATAGGTACGGGGTTGAAGAAGAGTAGAGCTGCACGCTCTCGAAGAAGAGGTACACGGAGTTGAAGAAGAGGAAGCAACCTTACTTCATTAAAAGGAATGCTGAATGAACTCAAAAATGGGGAGAATCTATACATGGGGCTGTTTGTGAATATGTCTCCTTTGATGAGGAGGGTGAGGATAGAGAACAAACCTTGATTTCAGAAGAA
>JAYMSW010001364.1:0-2500 GCA_036897725.1 Erodium texanum | reverse complement strand
AGGCTCTACAGAATAGATGGGTGTTCAGGGTCAAGGAAGAACATGATGGCAGCAAGAGGTACAAGGCAAGGTTAGTGGTCAAGGGTTTTCAGCAGAAAAAGGGCATTGACTACAACGAGATATTCTCTACAGTAGTGTTGATGACTACTATCAGACTTGTGATGGGTATAGTGGCTGCAGAGGATCTTCATCTAGAGCAGCTAGATGTTCAGACCACGTTCTTACATGGTGACCTTGAGGAAGACATTTATATGGTACAGCCCTTACTTAGCGAGAGGGAAAGGTTTTCTATGCGAGCCTATACTAATGAGGAGAGGGATGAAATAACGAGCCTATACTAAAAAGTAACGAAAAAACGCTATCATAAGGAAAACGTGAAAGAGTTTAGTTCTATTTGACTCATTCTTTTCTCGGTCTCCATCAATGGGGGGGCTTGAGGGCTATTTCTCCGGAGGGAAGGGGCTGAGACAAGGAGATCCACTTTCCCCCTATCTGTTTGTTCTTGCTATGGAAGTCTTTTCCCCTATTAGAATGTGAGAAGGCCAAAGCTTCTAGTAATGGAAGGTTCTCTCATCACCCGAGATGTACTAAGCTGGATTTGACTCACCTTTGTTTTGCTGATGATCTCCTGTTATTCTGCCAAGTAGATCTCCAATCAGCCCTTTTATCTTCTAGGGAAATGAGATAGGCATTAAAGAGAGTTTTGATTCCTTTTCTGCTTTTTCAGGGTTGATGGCAAATCCTGACAAAAAGCAAATTTTGCAGTGCTGGGATGGATTCTCAGATACTAAGCACAATGTTGAAAACCTTTTTGGCTTCAAAGAAGGGACCTTGCCCATCAAGTATCTTGGAGTGCCCCTTATTTCCACTAGACTCACAACCAGAAACTGTAGGCCTCTCCTCTCTTACCAAAAGGAGAAGATTACCAAAAGGGTAGAATCTTGGACTAGCAAACGGCTTTCCTATGCGGGTAGACTTCAGCTCATCAGATCAGTGTTGTTCAGTATTCAGGGCTACTGTCTACTGGAGTAGCATTTTGATTTTGCCGAAGGAAGTGTGCAAGGTTATTGACCAGATCCTCAGATCTTTCCTCTGGCATGGTGCAGTTGGGATCTCTAAGGCTGCCCTTACTTAGATGTGGGTGGCTTGGGACGTGGTCTACCTCCCGAGAGATAATAGCTCGAAGAGGTGGGGAATGACTTACCCGATTCATTTGGACCGATTGGAGAGCATCTGTCAATGAAATCGCAACTATAGAAGGAAGCAGCATGTTGGATGACAGACACGCTTGTCAACACAACCCAATTATTATTGTTGGGAGGGATGAAAGAACGAGCCTATACTAATGAGGTGAAAGAAAATAGCTAGTCAAGTAAGTCTAAGATTGAGTGAGGAATAGAAAGCATCTTTTCATCGTAATAGAATAGGTTTTTTCTCTTCTTTGCAGTTTACCGAATGCTTGCTATAAGACATAGATAGAAAGGCCCGGCACTATTAAATGGACCTTTCCCCCCTTTATGTGATAGGGTATGTGAACTCAACGACTGCTATTCCAACCCAAAGTTCCAACCTTAAAGGCTTCCAGCATAGCATATCAAGTCGCACTCACAAGATATACGCCTAATCCCACCCTCAAAATAATGTAACAAATAGATTTCTTACAAGAGAGTAATCTCAACTCCTATAGTCAATCTAGCTTCTAAAGTGACCTAGCTTCTAAAGGGACTTCTAGTTCTTAGTTGATTTATTGAACTAATGAAAGAGAACTGCAACTGCATTCACAAATAACGTTCCCTTTTTGTGATAGCGAGCCCTAACATTGTTGAAGGCATGTGTACTATACTCTAACCTGTAGTACAATGTACTACTACCTAAGCCAAGTCAACATAAGCTGTGGGTTGATTAATAACCTTCATCAATGTTATCAAGTTCATTCGATTTAGCAATTTCTGTTTATGAGAAAGGTAGCCCCTTACTTTAAAACTCGACCACTTGTTCCAGTATACGTAGCCGATGAATGTGATCTTCATCCCCCAACCTGTTGATAGGGTTGGGATATATACACCCAGGTAACTAGGGGATTCCGTCAATGTTTCCTTTCAGACTTAGGTGGGAATAAATGTTACCTTTCATAGGAGGGATGATGAGTCAAGACTGTAACCGAACAAGCTAGTAGGGATAAAATCAATAAAAAAGAATAAAAAAAGCGATAACTGATAGATTCTTAACTGTAGTGCTCCCCTACCCGTCAACTACCTTGCGTATTCTATCCCCCCCTCTTTAGGTGTTGGTTCCCTCCCGTTATCTATTAGTGGTTGGAAGGGGAATATGCTAACCTTTTTTTTCTTTCAGGTACCCTACCGCACCTAACGGACCATGCCCTAACAAGTGAAGTATTCACTCATAATAGTGGAGGCTGCCTTGACTCAATTTTTATTTATTTGTATGATATTTAGTACTTTAGAGCATATATTTAACCATATCTCTTTTTCGGTCGTTT
>JAYMSW010001363.1:0-16803 GCA_036897725.1 Erodium texanum | reverse complement strand
TTTAAACAACTTTTCTATGTTATCCTGAGTGAAGAAAGAATGCTCTGTAGGAGTTTCATGCTCATTTACTGGTGAGTGTGAGACTTGATTTGCATGTTGGACATCACGATCGTAGGCAACAGATTGAGGGCCTTGATTGCTACCCTTGTTGTCCTTAGAAAATTTCTGAGATGATTGGAAATCAGTTATGACTGGAAATCTGTTGGCTTTCCATGCAACTTCCAACAGGTGTTGAGCTCTACTGTTAACAGGTCCAAGCATGACTTGGCGACGACTTTTTTCCTTCTGAACTTCTGCAAATACTTTTCTAATACTTGGCAGTGGCTCCCTACCAAGTATCCTTCCCCGAACCTCATCAAGATCTGCATTTAAGCCAACAAAATAAAAATAAAAAACTCTTTCCTTTTCTACTGTTTTTTGATAAAGGATGCAGTCATCTGGGTAGCTCTATTCGTAGTTGCAGCAGAGGTCTAGTTCCTGCCATAACATCTTGAGATCGGTATAATATTGGGTGACAACCTTCTCTCCTTGTTTTTCCTTTCTCAATTTGGTTTTTATCTCAAACAGTTGTCCAGCGTTCCCCAAATCTGAATATGTCTGCTTCACTACCATCCAAATTGCACTCGTTGATGGCAGAAATAGGTAAGTTCTTCCTAGACTTGCCTCCATAGAGTTACAAGCCATGACATGATCATCGAGTTTTTAGCCTCTCATTTGTTGTAGCCTGCTGAATCTTTGGCCATGTCTGGGTGTGTTGCACCTGATAGGTACCCAAACTTGCCTCGCCCTTGAACAAAAAGCTTAACAGATTGAGACCACTCCATGTAATTACTTCCATTTAGTTTATGTGAAGTAATGGAATAGTTTTGAAGAGACTCAGTGATGTATTTGGATTTGATCCACCAGACCGAGATGGATCACTTGAAGAACTAGTGTTTAGAGTATTTGGATCAGCCATCTAATTTTGGCAGAATCCTATATGGTAACCAGATACCATGAAAGGTTTGGCTGAATTGCTAATTCATTTCTTAGCTTTCAAGCTTTTAAATAGGAAATACAAAACAACTAACTACCTAATTGATAAGGTCTACAGCTAATATGCTTATCTATTTACATACAAAGATATCTATGATATTATAGATAATTATCTCTACTACTAATAGCTAAATATTAGGATTAGTATTAACATAGTTTCTAATTACCTAACAGAAAGGAATGATCTTAAGACTATAAACTAGGAGTTTAATGTAAGGGTGTAATTATGGAGGCTTATTCTAAGGAACCCTATAAATTGTTGGTTCTAATACTGAACAAGACACTAGAACAAAATGGTTTTCTTGAATGACCTACATTATTTGCTTTCAATAAGCATCTGGTGTTTTCACTTTGTGCAGTATGATATGAAACTACTAGCAGTTGACATTCCTATGGCATCCGGACCCGACCAGCGTTTGTTCCTGATTGGAGATGAAAATGAATACAAGGTTGGTGGTGGACTGATATCTGAGCTGAGAGATCCCGTTGTGAAAGCAATGGCCGCTTCCAAGGAATTTGAGAATCTTGACCAAATTGAGGAAGATGAGGATGCTGAACGAGAACTTCAAGAGGCAGAACAGAAGCGTCGCGAAGAACTCGAAAAGCTTGAAAAAGATGAACGACAATGATTGTTATGAGAGCCTTTTTGTGCTCTTCTTTTCTGTTTTGTTTCTTAAAAGAATTTTTTCAGAGGATTCTGAGACATTGACCATCCATCTTAGGTAAATCAATCGTTGCAAGAGAATATTGCATTTGGATCAGAACTGACTATTCTAGTTTTATTGTAGTTATGTGTGGAAGTTCTGAGATGTTTTGGCCTTGAAGCTGAGATTTACCTGACAGATAATAAAGTTCACACCCGAGGCATCTTCCACAATGATGCCAAGTTTGCTCCTGTAATTTTATTTCAGCTTGCAAGGGAACTATGCATTTTTCGGGGATTATGATGAAAAAGCATACAGAAACTTGCAACTATTTACTGTTATGTAACTAACTTTCATAGCTCTTGTTTATGTGAAGCTGGTTGATCGGACATTCACGATTTATGCTGTATAGGTGCTATATTGAAGTCTATTTTGGATTCTTACTCAAAATTTGACTGTACCTTACCTAATAATCAAATCTCAGACAAACATGAATTACAATGATAGCGTAACATGCACCCTCACCTTCTTCTGCATAAATTCAAAAAATTCCATCACTGGTGCTCAATTAAATGATATGATTGTGTCCTTTGACTCAATTCCCCTCCTGACATGCACAGGCCAGCATAATTATTGAATGTTTCTTAGTTACAGTATCACACTCAAATGTGATTTCTATTGGATACATCTTGGTAGAAAGTTTCTTATAAAAAACAGGTAGTTGGTATATGTAATAATGGTAGTGAATTGATGATTTGCAGTACAGAGACTGGGAGGTCGGTGGCATTGTAAATGCTGAGGTTCTTGGTTTAGGAATACTCAAGGGGGTAGAAAGTTGACTTTTAGAACCCAGATCTGTTGACTTTGGGGCTATGTTATGATTTGCTATATACTGCTGGCGGAGAGTTGACCAGAAGTCTTCCTTTCACCACAACCACAACACAAATGCAAAGAAAGTTGACAAGACAGCTGGCTGAAGAGGGACCTCCCTGACATGGAAGTCATCAGCAATTAGAACCACAAAACATGTAGGAGGAATTCATGATTCATTTCTACTTTGGCTTCTTGGTTCCTTCCTTGGTATGTTCTGGTTTCTTAATCTTTTGGAGAGGGTACCTTCGATTCCCATGCTTGATTCATTCCATGTCTGATTCTGCCTTTGTCCATCCCATGATTCATTTGTTCTTTGCATTTTCAGATAACCTCTTTGTCATGTCTGATATGCTCCCCTTTTTCTGGTTTGTGTTATACTATTGATTCTTGACTGCAGAAACCAGGAACAGACTATCCAAACTCACTTTTGATACTGTATTTGTCTCGTGTCCAAACATATTCATGGCAACCGGAGGAACTCATGTTCGAGTTGTTAGATGTCCTAAATGTCGACAGCTTCTTGCTGAAGTAGCCAACCTTCCTGTTTACAGTTGTGGTGGATGCGGTGCCCTTCTCCAAGGTAACCTCAAAATTCACTTACAGGAAAGAAACTTTCTATATCTGGTTTCTGAAAATTTACGACTCCTTTTGCAGCTAAAAACTGGAAAAATGGTGCCAAAAGCACAGAATCAGCGTTGCAGGAGCCAGATGTTGTTGCATCGAAAGAGCTCAATCATGTTTCAGAAGATAAAGAACCAAGCAGCTTGAAGAATAAAGCAAATCTTTCCCCCGACTATGTAGCAGATCACAACAATGCAGAACCTGGAGTCACAGACTTATCTGATGAAAACCAGTACAATGGAGGCAGTGAGGTTGGGTCATCTGAGCTTAAAGAACCAAGCAGCTTGAAGAATGAAGCAAATCCTTCCCCAGTACATACAGCCAATCACAATACTGCAGAACATGGAGTCACAGACTTATCTGATGAAAACCAGTACAGTGGAGGCAGCCATCTTGGATCATCTGAGCTTGTTCATAGCAAGAACGTTGAATCAGAAGAAGAGGCTGAAAATGACATATCTGCAGAAAAGGTAGTTGGTGTTGATGGGTTATTGAGTGAAAGTGAGCTCAGTGGAATGCTTAGGGACATGGTGAAATCCTCAATAACTCTAGGTTCTCATGCTTATGATGGCAGTGTTTCTTCATTTGACGGACTTGAAGAAGATAAAAGACACATGCACCCATCACGAATTGCTTATAAGCCTAATGATAGCATGTTTGTTTCTGGAGAAAAGCTGATCAGAAGGGAACAATTCCTGGCAGACTCCATGAGGTACATTGATCCTGAAATGAAGCAACATCACCAAATTAAATGGTTGCCAGAATCATCAGACAAGAAGAAACTTTATGCCATAACAGAGAAGGAACGGGATCGTGAAGAGTTGAAGAAACCTGCAAGACACCGCCATCTGCCTAGAAACTGGACGCAAGTGGAGATGAATGGTGCTCCTCTTCCTCCCAGGGCACACAGGGATCATTCAAGCAAGCTTGAACAACAAGAAGAGGAGAAAATGAAGCTGTTGAGAGTGATTTATGAGCTGCAAAGCCAACTCGACAAGTCCTGCAATTTGGAAGGGGAAACTAAAGGAAGGGCCATTGGGAAGGAAAAATATATAGCAACAACTCATAATCATAATGTACCTGATGTGAAGTATCCTGGAAGAAGGTTAGGAAGCAATTCTGCCCAACAATTCAAATTCTCATGCCTAGCAAATGGAAATGACACTGGCAGCAAGTGTTTGCATTGCCATCCTCATGACTGGCAGCACTCTGCTCCTTTGCCTCCCGATCTGCACTATAAAAAGGAACCACCTGTTATCCATCATGTCCATAGTTGTTGCAATATCTGCAGTGCTGTTCCATCCAATACTCAACAATATATGAAACCCGACCTCTCCATTCAGGTTCATGAATCAAAGTCTGATGATCAGAGATTCAAGGATAACATGCTGAAGAAGTATGCAAAGGGTAAACATCATGTAGCCAAAAGACATTTCAGGCCAAAAGCAGGTGGAGCCCCTTTCATAACTTGTTATCATTGCTCAAAGCTCCTCCAGCTCCCGGAAGATTTCCTCATCTTGAAAAGGAGATGCCACAGGCTAAGTTGCGGTTCTTGCTCAACCATACTCAAGTTTTCGGTTCAAAACAGAACTCATATCATCCTGTATTCCCCAAGAGCAGTAGAGACTCCCCCAGGTGAAGTCGATGAGTGCAGTGGAGTCATGGACAGGAGGAGCACAGTATTATCAGGGCAGTAATTATCCACATACTGACCTTGTGTCCTGTTCTGATGACAATGGACTGTCCTTCAAACAACTGCATGCTATTCAGGACATTTCAGATGCCAGAAAGATATTATATGCCAAAAAGGAATTTATCAGAAAACAGTTCCCAAACAAACGCAAGGATCCGGTGGAAGCATATGTGTCTTCCCCAGGAAAGTCCAAAGCTGAGGAATTTTTGTCAGACAGTGAGGTTGTGCAACCAAGAAGTGGCTCTCCGCTGCATCATCTCATGGGCTATTCTTCACCAAGTGTAGTGATAAGAGGAACTGGGTTCCCTGCAAGAAGATTCTAAAATCAGAAAACAAAAATTGCTCGAGATGGAGGAATTGACAGAGCATAATCGAAGCATGGGCTCAAATATTTACAGAACACATGATGAGTATGAATTACATGCTTTCCTACATACCACTCTTATCATTTCCAATGTTTCTATAAATAGGGTATGTTGGGTGTACTTACAAATATAAAAAGCAAAGGGGAAAAAGGCTTTCACCAACAGTGCATGTCCATACTTCACAGAATCAGTTGAAACCATCCCAATAGTTGCATCTTCGGGTTGACAATATGGAGACCCTCTGATCCCTAAGCATGTTCATGTTGGGAGCAAGCAACCGAGTGTACCAGTCAAAATACAGAAATAACTTCATAAAATTATCCAATTAGTGTATAATAATCTAATCAGCTATAGACTCTTATAAAATATCTGTTTCCTATCATAAATAAAACATATTCAAGTTTAGATTAGGTTCACTGTGACAGCAGACCAAATGAAAAAAAAAAATATGCATCAGAGCCAATTCAAATGCAATAACTATCTATATCAAAGAAGAACGCAAAATTAAACTTTCTTTCAAGAGTCCGCATCCGGATCTTCATCGAGTTGCAATTCAAAAGGCTTAACTCTATTCGTATTAGCTTCAAGTGGAGGAAGTCCATCATCATCTTCCTCTTCATCACTTGTATTCAACTCATTCACTTCTTGCTTACAGCTTGCCCTTGTGTCATCCTTGGTCTTGGACTTGAAGACTTCTGGCCTGTATTTTGAGTAGCAGAAACGAGTGTTAGACATAAGGTGCGAGCGGCAGGTAAGAAAGTAAGCAATAGGAAACTCTGAGATAATGGCAGTCGAGTAAAGACTATCTAGATGCAAGAGGAGACACACCAGTCTGGAGATTTCTGAAGCATATGCACTTGTTCACTTGAAAGAACTTGAGAAACAATGCTTGTAACCTTGCTGCCTGATTCTATAGCCTTTTCTTTTCCATTTCCATCAACCACAACAAAATTCCCTGCAAATTGGAAAAAAACAACTAAATACAATTTTTTTTTTCTCCACAATCCATGTACCGATTATCATGTTCCACAATACTGTATCCAGATATTTTTGTATCCCCAAATAAGCATGAACCACGGAGTCCCATAATGATCGAAAACTAGGTTGGTGAATCTAATTGTCAAACAATGAAAGGTGGAAGTTATGGTAACAGACCTGGTTTTATCCATACTAACTTGGTGAATTTGGCTGGAAATACTGCAAGTGATATGGCGCCTTTTGCATCCATCACCTTAAGAGATTAAACAAAATAATGAGCAAGCTTTACACCCATGCATACAGGCAAATAAATGGCAAAGAGGGCTGTAGTAACAGCCTCAAGGTACATAAGCCACAAGCGTTACATAACCAATCTCATCCCATAGCTACTGTTGATTAAGTGCCTCAAAAAGCTGTTCATTTATTTTTGCAAGAAATTAAAATGGAGTTGACACTACTTTATAGTAAACAACATACATCAGGCCTTTCTCCACAATATGCAATAACAGGATCACATTTTGGCTCCAAATTGGGACTATGCATCAGACATTAGAATGAATAAATTAGCCTAAAATCAATTGACAATGAGGTTTCTAAATCAGTCATCTGGTCAGCAAGTTAGTGATCATGGCTTCCAAAGAATATAAAAGAAATAATTAGGCATTAATAACATATAAGTTGAATCACATCTGGGTATAATCCCAAATTCAAATTTGCAGGTGATAAGAGAGAAATTTGAATGAGCTTGCAGAGAGATACCTGAATGGAATTGGAACCCAGAGGGGACACAACTTGCACAATGCCATGGCCATCTTCTACAGTCAACTTCTCTTTCTTCCCAGCAACAGCTGCTCTCTTCAGATTCTTTCTTCCTCCTCCTCCCATATTTCTTCTGCCTCTGCCTCTTCTCTTGTCTGACTTATCTCTATTCCTTATTTCCTTTCCCCAAAAAAAATAGGGTTCATACTGATACTGCCCTGATGTAGTTTGTGGACTTGGGCTTGAAGAGTGGAAGGGTACAATTGTAATTTGATGTACTAAACCCTATTCGTCATCTTGATAAACAAATTAATAAAAACCAGTCTTTCTGTTCTTTGTCGATTCCAGAGATCCCAATTCCCGCGGGTAACAAACCGACTCATTGTTGCCTGCCCCTTCAAAGCTTTATCCTTTCTAATTCAGCCCTCAACACCAACACCAACAAAAGAAGAAGAAGAAGTGTATCGATACGGCATATCAATCTGTCGTATCACATATGCTTCCGAAATCTCTGCTACTTGCAGCTGCTCGCGCGGGACCTCCAGCGCTTGCCTCCGCTTCCCTTCCCAATTTCTGGATTCTGACACTTGTTTCCAGGTTTGAATCATGGAACAAAACCCTTCTCTCTGTTCTCCTTCTTCTTATTTTTACAAATCCCAATATTTTGCTGCCGAATTAAAGTATCGAGCTTTTAGGACACTTCATTATCTGCAACTCTTGTGTACAGATGCATTTTGGTGTTAATATTTAAATTTGCTGCCGCTTTGTGTTTCTGATTGCAGTAATAGTAATATCAATGGGTAGAAAGAAGCAACCCAGGCCACACCGATCTGGCTCCTTAATACTATCAGGAGTGGACAGCAATGAAGCAGAACAGGATTTTAATGTTAAACTAAATGCTTCCTCAACCAAAAGGACAAGTACTCAAAAGAATGCAATTTTGGGTGAGACTGAACAGCAACAGCCCTTCTTTGTTGAAGCTGATCGAAGTTGCTGGATTTCAGATGAGCACCTCGACATCTCTGAAATCGTTCTTACTCAATTGAACATAAGAGAAGGCTTTTCTGGTTATCAGGTGTCTGAGGATTTCTATCACAACTCCAAGTATTCCATTCGGTTTTGTGTTCGGAACATAAATGACTCTCTTGCTCGCATTAAGTTGGGGCATTGGCCTGTAGTACCTGCTACTGATATTTCTTTGGAGTTCATAGAAAAATGCACTTCAGTGGATAAGGGCGAGACCCATTCAGTGATTTTGTCTGGGAGTTTTGATGGCCCGAATGAGGCTCTTTCTAGCCTCATTCACTTGGCTAGTCTCAAGTTTGTCACACTTAGACCGCCTTTAGGGGTTGTTGCGGTGTCTGGGGATAAGCCTACAATGACGTTGAGGGTGCAGATGCTTAGGAGTGCATTTGATGCCTGCGAGTCACTTCTCGACAATGCAAGGCAACTTTGGAAGAAGAGCATGATGAATGTCATGGCTTGGTTGAGGCCAGATGTTACCACGTCAGAGGCTAGGTATAGAGTTAGTAAGTTAACAGAAATGGTGATCAACGATTTGCACACACAGACAGGAGAGGGTAGTTCAGTCCCTACAAAACGTGCAAGATTTGATGCCGCTACGTTTTATGAAGCTATCAAGCCATCTAAGTGAGAATTCACATCTCTTCTTCTTGTAAAGTTGTGTTTTGAGTTTCAGTTTCTATTTGATTTGTGAAAATATGCTGTTAACTCTGGCTTCTGTATAGAGGGGATCCAATGCTTGAGGATGTCATACCTGACTTGCTTCCTGAACTGAGACCATATCAGCGTCGCGCCGCTTATTGGATGGTACAACGGGAGAAAGGAGATTTGGGGAGTCTAGACAGAAAGGGAAATAGTCACTTCCTTTCTCCTTTATGTGTTCCTGTTGATTTTGCAGATACATGCTCAGAAATATTTTATAATCCATTCAGGTATAATTTCTCTATCCCAAGAGTTTTGTCATGTGTTTTCTCATGAGCATGCTCTATAAGAGAATAAGAGAAGAAGAAAACAAAACTAGATCTATTTTTTCTTTTTTAGTCAACTTACTGGTCATGTCTAGCTAACTCTGCCACTTTGCTTTTATCTTATCTTCAGTGGAAATGTTTCAGTTCGTCCAGAGCTTCCTCCACCATTTATTTCTGGTGGTGTTCTTGCTGGTAAGCATCGCTGATATATCCTGTTATCTAGGATACATCACCTATTTGAAGATTATTACTAACTTCTTAGTTTATTTCATAGAAACTTTGCATATTTTGAACATAGGATAAATGTCATAGTAGGATCATATATGCATGTGGTTTAACTAGCTCTCCTACAAGAAATTTCGAACTAAAGATTGAATGACCTACAAAGAAGGTTGATGTACTGAATGTAAGAATGAAAAAGTATCCAACTATTAGGAGAGCCTATAGAATTGAAGTTTGTAACCCTTGTGTCGCCTTTCATGTTTAATTATACTTACCATGTCGTGATCACATGGGTTTTTTTAGTGACAATACCTCACGAGTTCTCTTATTCATGGGGTTTGTTATATGACAATTTCCACTTTGGCCATTTAAATGTGTGCTTCAATGTTGAGCTAGTACTTACATAGGATAGAGCACACATATTTGTGATATCTTCACCTTGAAAAGTAGTATGGACGTGCAAATGGTACATGTGATTATCTGTTTATTGTTATTCTTGTGATTTTCAAGGAAGACTGAGGGGATAGGAAAGAAACATGCTTAAGAATGACTTTCTGCAGAAGTTTCATTTATGAGCTAACTGTAAAATTTGTGTTTATGCTTTTGTACAAGTTGCCTTATGCAGTGCCACAGTGATGGAAATGTAGTTGCTTTGACCATTATTGTCCTTGTCTAAACAGATGAGATGGGCTTGGGGAAAACGGTTGAACTGCTAGCTTGCATTTTTAGTAATCAGAAGTCAGCATCTACATGCAGCACATATGATGACAACTTATTGCAAGTTAACGGGAATCATAAACATAGTGTTAAAAGATTGAAAAAGGAGCGAGTTGAGTGTATATGCGGGGCCGTAACTGAAAGCTACAGATATGAAGGACTGTGGGTGCAATGCGATATCTGTGATGCTTGGCAACATGCGGATTGTGTTGGCTATTCACCTAGGGGTAAATCCGTAAAATCCAGAGCAATTCAAAATGGACCAAAAAGCACTAGGAAAAAAGAATCGACCAACATAACTTTGAGGGATGGAGAACATGTTTGCCAGCCATGTTCAGAACTGATACAAGCTACCGATTCCCCGATTCCAACTGGTGCAACTCTAATAGTTTGTCCAGCTCCTATATTGTCCCAATGGCATTCTGAAATTACACGGTATAACTTGTAGCTTCAATACCATTGTACTTCTGCTATTTTAAGTCTGTTAGGTTTATTCTGATAAAAAAAGTCTCTTAAGTTTATATTTCGGAGGGGATGGGGTTTAGAGGTTGACATGTATATAAAAGCCTTTAGATTTGGGTTGAATTTGTCCATGAAAACATAGGAATTTAACTCTCTTAAGCGTATTACATATGTCTCAGAACTTAAGTTTTGCTATGATGCATCAAACGTGCTGTACTGAATGACTTGTTAATTGTTATTTCTTATTCAGTCACACAAAGCCAGGTTCCTTGAAAATTTGCATTTATGAAGGTGTCAGAAACACTTCCGAAGATGCATCCGCTGTAATGAGTATCAATGAACTTCTCAATTATGATGTTGTACTCACAACTTATGATGTACTTAGAGATGATCTGTCACATGACTCTGATAGACACGAAGGGGATCGGCGTACCATGAGATTCCAGAAGAGGTCTGTTCATAAATCTGTTTTTATTCTTCTGTGAGAGCTTGCCTTTCATTGTTGTTTACATTAAGTGTTTCACTTGTTGATAAAAAATTCCTGAAGCATATATCATGCTAAACCAAAGTATTTCCTTAGGGATACTTTACATTAGAGTCTGTCATGTCATTCTCTTTATAGCCCTGATTGTTGATTAGTCACCAATGATACATGCTAAACCAAAGTATTTCCTTAGGGATACTTTACATTAGAGTCTCTCATGACTTGTTGTGTATTTGGTGATCTTGATTTGCATCATTAGTGCTGTTCATGTTATATGATCAGCTCTTGTTGTTGGCTTGAGCACAACACTAAGTTCATTGCATACACAGTTATCCTGATTAATTGTGCAGAGATATTGAGATTTGAGGAATCAATTTGGCATAGGTACCCTGTCATACCAACTCTGCTTACTAGAATATACTGGTGGAGAATTTGTCTTGATGAGGCCCAAATGGTTGAGAGCAATGCTGGTGCAGCTACAGAAATGGCTCTGCGACTGTATTCTAAACATCGTTGGTGTATCACAGGGACTCCAATTCAACGCAGACTTGATGATTTATATGGGCTTTTGAGGTTCCTTAAAGCAAGTCCTTTTGATGTGTCCAGGTGGTGGATCGATGTTATACGAGATCCTTATGAGGTTAGAACTTTTCCATTTTTTGACCTAAAAAGTATGTTGTCTTCATAGATTTCCTACTGTTTATTTAGCAATTCCTTCCAATTGAACCATACTGCAGAGGAGGGATGTTGCAGCAATGGAGTTTACACATAGATTTTTCAAACAAATAATGTGGCGTTCTTCAAAAACACATGTTGCTGATGAGTTACAGCTTCCTCCTCAAGAAGAATGCATCTCATGGCTCTCATTTTCCCCAATTGAAGAGCACTTCTATCAGAGGCAGCATGAAACTTGTGTGAGCTATGCCATTGAAGTTATTCAAAGCATGAAAGATGATATCCTCAAAAGAGAATCCTCAGGTTGTCTGAATTCTATTGCTTCATCTGATCCTTTCATTACACATGCGGAAGCTGCGAAGCTCCTAAACTCACTCTTGAAACTTCGCCAAGCATGCTGCCATCCTCAAGTAGGAAGTTCCGGGTTGCGTTCATTGCAACACTCCCCCATGACCATGGGAGAGATATTATTGGTGGGTTTTGTTATGTGTAAGAAAAATAGGTGACATCATCTACAAAACTTTAGCGGTTTTCGTTCTACTGACTGAGGTGAATCTTCTCCTACAGGTTCTGATAGGAAAGACCAAGATAGAAGGAGAAGAAGTTCTTAGGCGGCTAGTTGTTGCATTAAATGCACTGGCAGCAGTTGCTATAATAGAGGAGAAGTTGCCTGAAGCAGTGCTGTTGTACAAGGAAGCACTGGCCTTAGTTGCAGAGCACTCTGAGGACTTTCGCTTGGACCCATTACTGAATATTCACATTCTCCACAATCTGTCTGAGATACTCCCAGTTGCTTCAATCTACTCACAAGAACCTCACTCAAAGGCACAGCAAGCCCCTGAAAGCTCTGAAAAGAAGGCCTTCAAGAGACATAGCGATGAAGAATGTGATGAGCATGTGGCAAAACGGAGAAGGCTGAGCATGGAAAACGGTTCAGACCAATCAGTAAATGACTTACACGGTAATAGAGAACCCGAGGCCCAATCATCCAATGATACATGTTTGACAACAGAGTGTGAGATCTTGAAACAAAAGTATTTATCTGTATTTAACTATAAGCTGGCCCTGGTTCAACAAGAGTTCAGAAAGTCATACATGCAGGTATGCCCTTTGAGGATTTGTGTGGCTTTTAACTTTGCACCAAATAATATTCAGGACATCTGAAATGTGTCAAATGCAAAGTACTTAGGAGCAATGAGTATATGTATCACATTACTTTTGGGAGCTAGCTAGTGGACCGGATCTATGTAAGCCATGCTCAAAGTGTGTAATTTTGCAAACGGAAGTAATGAAGTCATAATGTATAGTAATTTAGTTGACTAGTTACAGCAGCAAAATGATAAAATTAATGACAATGGTCATTTATGTGAATTTTCCTTGATGTTGTGAATTCTAAATTTGTACTGTCGCATATAATTGATTTGTACTTTCATGGCTTAGCTTTGGTTACCTGTTTGAATTTTGATTATGGTTTTTACTTGAAATGTTGTGAAGGTTTGTGATGCATTAAAAGAAAGAAAGGAACAAGATAATGGGTGGTGGGTGGAAGTCCTTGATCATGTTGAGCAGAGCACAGATTCATCAAATGAATTGATCAGAAAAGTTGGGGAGGCTGTTTCGTCAACTCTGGATAATTCAAGATCATCAAAGATAGCACCCAGGTCAGTTACCAACTTTCCATCTTAGTTCACTTTATATGATCTTTTGTGGTGTTCAATATGATTGTTATCTCCAAGGTTTCACTCAATGATGTTCTTGAGTTGACAATGGCTACTTTTACCATTCAGCTTTTATCTGTTAGGTCATCTATGTGTCAAGATTTGTTGTGTAGACATTGTTTGCCAATCCCTCATGATTTTTTTGAAAGAACTATCTGGTCACATATGTTGTCTTTCATATTGCTTTCTGTTAAACTTGATCCAACCCTAAAGCTCAAGCTGATGGGCAAAGGCCCCAAGATGTTTATCAAGTAGTCAATAAATCCACATTCCTCCAATGTGGGACACTTCAGCACTCTCCCCTCAAGTGTGGGCCTCACACGTGAATCAAGAATATATGAACAAGGGGGAAACATAAATAGATCACAAGCCCAAACCAAGCTCTAATTCCATGTTAAATCCAGATCAAGTGGTCACTAAATCCACGTTCTTACAACGGGGGACACTTTGACACTTCCCATACAGAACTATTCAGTTTTTTAATGACATGGGAGTATTATGCTGAGATAATAACATAGAAACTACTTGCATAATATTTTCTCAATATTTAAATATAAATATGGGTTGTGATGGATATGGTTGTATGTAAACTGTTCTTTGTCCAGCTTCGGGAGCATCACGGCTCTAAAGTATCATATTCAGACTCGTATGGATTTATTGGAAACATCAAGACAAAAATTACTGGACCGGATCCTGGAAATTGATCAGACAATGGACAAACCAAGACAGGAGGATATTAGTCGTGTAAGATACTGCCCGATTTGCCAGGTTGACGGTGATGGTCCCACTTGCGTTCACTGTGAGCTAGATGAATTATTCCAGGTCCTGCATCCAAATTCTTGTTGGCATTAATTTTCTAGTTTCTAATTCATTGTAAGGGTTAGTTTTCACATTCCCATCTATCTCTCCAGGCTTATGAGGCTAGGCTTTTTCGTCTCAATAAAGTGCATGGAGGTGTAATAAACTCAGCCGAGGAAGCGGTAGATTTGCAGAAGAAGAATTTCGCTCTCAATCGTTTTTTACGGGATTTGTAACACCCCAATAAAGAGTCAAGCCTGTCCATGGCGACAAATGAAGAAGCGATGAAGAAGAGAGATGTTGGAGACAAAGTAGTGGTCAGTTGCTTCATCCCATGTCTTTTGTCCATCATGACGGTTAAAGAATGCATAATGCTTGATCATATTTGTTATTTGGATGATAGGTATCAAAATTTCCCTCTGAATTGGAGGTTGTACTTGGCGTTATAAAGAACTATTGCAAAGCAAAGTTTGGGAGAAGCTGTAAAACAGCAGCCACCAAGCAGTTGCTGCTTCTCGAGGTATACTTGTTGTTGTTTGGATGATAGGTTTCTTCTAAGCCGCTTATCTCAGTTTCTTACTTGGTTTAGGGCATGCGGAAAGAATATGCACATGCCAGGTCCTTGGCAATTGCTCAAGCTCAAGTTCTGCGGGCCCATGATGAAATCAAGATGGCAACCTCACGATTGCGCCTAAAAGAAGATGACAATAACAAATCGATTGATGCTTTAGGTGTAGAGGAATTATTTCCAACAAACGCACACTACTCCAGTGAAAAGTTTGTGTCCTTGACCTTGTTGTCACATACCAAAGGAAAGCTCCGATATCTGAAGGTACTAAACAATTTTGTCCTTGAAGATTTATTGGTCTGTTGTAATTATCTTTTGCCCAAGTGTTTTCAATGTTTCCATAATCTTTTTAACAAAAAAAAAAAAATTCTATCTTGTTTGCTGCTGTTGGTGTGAACTCTTCCAGGGTTTGGTACAATCGAAACAGAAACTGCCAGCAGATGGCCCAAATAGTTCCTCTTTAGCTCAAGAAACTGGAGGTGATTTGCCTTGTCCAACAGAGCAGGAAAGTGCATGCGTAAACAAAACAAGTGAAGAAGCCTGCCCAGTTTGTCAAGAAAAACTAAGCAATCAAAAAATGGTTTTTTCATGTGGGCATGTCACGTGCTGCAAATGTGAGTTCCCTTCAACTCCATGGTTTCCAAAGCTATGTACGAAATTGATCTATGTTATTTATTTGTTGCAGGCTTTTTTGCGATGACTGAACACAGAACAAGTAATGTAGGGAAATCCCAAGATAGGTGGGTAATGTGCCCTACTTGTCGACAGCATAGTGATTTTGGAAACATTGCTTTTGCCGATGACAGACAAAATAGTTCTGTTATGCCATACACATTTCAAGGTCATGAAGCTTCAGTAACTGTTAAAGGTTCATACGGAACAAAGGTATGCATTTCAACCAGCTCATTTATGCCCCAGAGATTATCTGTACCTTCACTGAAAAAATATACTCTTTTGGGATGATGAAGGTTGAAGCGATCACAAGAAGAATATTGTGGATCAAGTGCACCGATCCGAAAGCTAAAGTACTCGTTTTCTCTAGTTGGAATGATGTCCTTGATGTCCTGGGGCATGCTTTTGCTGCTAATGGTATCACTCACATTCGGATGAAAGGAGGCAGGTAAGGGATCATTGTTGTATTTATATATTGGCTTTTATGAGTCACTATCATATGAAAGCAATGAAACTGTTTTTTGTTACGAATTAGATGCTCGATTATTTGGCATGTCAGTTGTGATTTCTAATGATTATGGTACAGGAAATCACAAATTGCGATCAACAAATTTAGGGGCGGTGAAGAAGGAAACTCGAAGATGCAATCCAAGTCTATTCAAGTATTGTTGCTCTTGATTCAGCATGGAGCCAATGGCCTAAATCTCTTAGAAGCACAACATGTTGTGCTCGTTGAGCCACTACTCAATCCAGCGGCAGAAGCGCAAGCAATTAGCAGGGTGCATCGTATTGGTCAGGAGAAGAGGACTCTTGTTCATCGTTTTATGGTATGCATTGCAGATGTTTGTCACCCAAAGTAGTGGTGTAATTTTGGTTACATTGTACATCGAAATTGTAATGTTGCTTACTTCATTTCAGATCAGTGGAAGCGTGGAAGAGGGGATATATAAGCTGAACAGAAGCAAGGACACGAGTTCATTCATCAACGGGAACAAAAAGAATCAAGATCAACCTGTCTTGACGCTAAGAGACATCGAGTCCCTGTTTGCCTCAGTGCGGTCTACAGTGCCAGAAAGCCAAGAAAAGCCAAGTGAATGTCTGATGCATTTACCTCCTTCCATGGCTGCTGCTATAGCAGCCGAGAGAAGACGCAACCAGTAATCATCCATGAAGCTAGCTAGGAGTAGAAATTACTTGATTCCTGTACATACTAACTTGATCCCTTCTTTTAAATATACATTATGGAACTACGTAGGCTAGTTTTAGACCAGAAACAAGATGAATTGGTTAGAGCAACTCTAATGCAAATAGTCCAGGTTGGATAAAAAAGGTTTTTTTAATGAGAGAGAAAATATAGAAGCTTGGCTATTCGAAAATGTCTAAGGTTGTTCGTAGTTGATTCAAAGTTTTATTATTACTTTAATCCAGAACATATTTTTTTAATGAGAGAGAAAACATAGCCATTCTTTTTTACAGGTCGACTCTGACACAGTCTTCCAGAGAGTACCGATCGTTTCATTTTGGTTGG
>JAYMSW010001362.1:0-16806 GCA_036897725.1 Erodium texanum | reverse complement strand
GTTTCCCCCACGCCGACCCCGTCTGTTGGCCATACCTAAATAAAATTCAAACATAACTTTGGTAATAGTTTTTTTTTGTTTGTTTGCACCAACAAAAAATCCTTATATAATTCCTTTGAAGTGTCGCTCACTTTGCACCAACAAAATCCAGACCCGTCGTTAGTCTCTTTGTCGTCCAGGAAAACGGTAAAATCGATAACGTCAACTATATATAAAAGCATTAATAAATTAATTGTACGTCAACTATATATAAAAGCATTAATAAATTAATTGTACGCATCAATCAATCGATAACCGAATTATGAATTATCTAAACAGAATCTGACTATTGAATTGCACAGACCCAACGAAGAAGAGGTCTGGTCGGACTCGGAGGCGCGAGCTCAAAACTTGTCCGTCAATCTGGACGCGCCACGTGGAGGTCGTGGAGCCCGCGCTGACGTGGCGGGGAGAAGAGAGAATGGAGCGAGGTACAAGGCGCGCAGTGGCCGTCCAAAAACAGGCAATGCAGAGAAAGGGAGGGATTTGTTTTGCTTTAATCAAGCTTCCTCCTCTTTTTTAGGGCTCTAAAAATCTTAATTCTTCAAAAAAATAATTAAGCAAATCCTTCAAAAAAAGAAAAAAAAGATTATACGGAGAATCATCACCACAACACGAAGAAGAGATTGAAATATTTCTGGCGCAACAGGTCTTGCTAGGGAAGGATTGCTAGCTCTTTTCCCAGAAGCGATATTGATTATTATTTTTAAAAAAATTGTTTTGGAATTGCGGTGATGATGTAATTAGATCCTTCTAGGCGGTTCTAGAAGGTCCGGAATCTGGTGCCGGAGATCGGAGCGAGAGTCGCCGGATGAGAGCAAGCGCATGCTTGAGGGATCCAAGGGGAAAACGATGAAATGGGTGTCACTGCTTAAGGACATCAAAGAGAAGGTCGGTTTAACTCAAACTCCTTCTACTTCTGCGTCTTCTTCGTCTTCCAGCCCTACCCGTCGCGAAAATGCCCTTCCTGTTGAATCAACCCTTACGCGCTCTCTCGGAAGGTCCGGTTCTTCTTATTCTCCCTAACACTGGTTCTGTTGCATGCATAAATTTGTTATCGAATTTAGTGTTCCTCGGTTTGATTTGTCACGATTTTCGCGCTGCATTTACCTACAATTTCTGTATATAATGCTGCTCGAGCTCGCTTTGATTTGGATTTCTAGCACATTGCTTATTTACTGTGAGCATATTTTTAAAATTTCTAGCATCACCTTTGAAGGTGTTATCATGTGAGAGAGGGATGAAAAATCCCAATAAAAGAGCATATCATTGATTCAGGTGAGGACTTCACAAGAATAAAGGGAAGTTGACCATAATGCCAGCCAAGACAACAAAAAAATAAGCCGATCATTTGCAGGTGTAGTAAAATCGATTGTCTAGGCCCAAATAGAGCTGGAATGTGAGGCGGATACATGTAGTTACTGAAACTTATTGGAAGTGATGGCTTTGTTGTATTTTAGATGATGTCCATGATTAATTATTATGGTAACCAAATGGCACACAATTGAACCACCCTTGGTAGTTTGTCATATCAGTTGCTGCTCGTGCATGACCTTTTTCTGTTTTTCTCTTTAAAAGCAGAGATAAACAAGAATTGGAATCAGACTTCAGGAGATTCTGGGAAGAGTTCAGATCATCCAGTTCGGAAAAGGTTATTATTTTATTCAAACTCTCTTAATGGTACCTCTTGTGTGCAACCAATTATGGTATTTTATAATCCTGCTATAGTAATGCACAGACTACTTTATAAGAAAATATTACTGTTGCTAATATCTCTTCTGTTGTCCATGCAGGAGAAAGAAGTGGCGCTGAATTTTACTCTAGACGTCTTCTGTAGATTAGTAAAGCAGGATGCTAATGTAGCTCAGTTAGTTACCACGTAAGAACACAGTTGCAGTTCTTTCATTAACTAGTTTGATCAATTCATTTAGTGTTCTTCATATAATTGCATAGTCATGATATGATGGCCGTTGGTAGGAGTTACCTTCAGTTTGTAATAGAGTTTGGTTTATTTAAGGATTTTGTTGTTCTCTGATGAATAAAGGCCAAAACTAGCATGTCATTTGTCTGCATTCCTTCACTTCATTATAGATATAGTCACATAGATAACTTCACAAGTTCTCGCCTTTGGGTCTGTAAGTCCTCTCCCACAAATTTTGGTTCTCTCTTCTTCAAGAAATCATCCATGGATAACCCATCTGCTGCTGCTGCTGCTGCTACAGCCAATCCTGAAAGTCCCTTGCTTGCTTCACAATCATCAGTGGCTCTTTCTGTTCCAGACTCTTCCTCTTCTTTTGAAAGCTTGCGGCTTGATGACCCACCATTGTATAATCACTACAATCAACTTGGTCCCGCTGCTACTTTCTCTCCTTCAGAAATGGCAGACATGTATTCTGGGTATGGCAACCAGAGTATCAGTGATGGGTTCCGGAGTCATTAAAGCCTTATTTATGGTAGGAGTTGTGCTGTTGACATATTGGAATTGAGATTAACATGGTATTAGAACCGGGTTAGTGAGTCTCATTTGTTTTCTCTCTCCCTCTGTCCTTCCAGCTCTCCCCTCCTCGTGTCTTTCCATTCCACATCACAAGAGCCTATGTGTAGAGAAAAAGACCTATGCGTGAGAGGGAGTGTGAAATATTGAAGTCTCACATTGATCCTATTAGCTGCAAGAGTCAAACCCAACTAATAGGTTGACCTTTTAGTATAGGAAACTTAAGTCCGCACATATAACCCAATGTTATTTAATTTAGCGATAAGCTTGGTTGAGAAACAGAGTACGGAAGTATGTCTTCATTTATTTCATTTTCTGTTGGTGTATTACTTCCTTTTCTTTTGGGAGCGGGGGGGCTATTTGATCTGTCGACCATCGTGTGGGTTTTTATATGTATGCTGACATCTTGCCAGTTGCCACCATATTGACCTGACACTTGATTCCCAATTGAGATCATGAAGATGAAATGCATTAATATTGATATTATGATAGCTTGTACCATTGCTGATGTGATTCTGTGTATATAAAGATGCAATGTTGTTCTAGGATTCTTTTGGGTTCTTGTTGGGATTTTACTTCGTTGTATGTTAAAGGTTTAAACTATGAGATGTCCCATGACTGCCTTACTAAATGTTTTACCATTCATTCTTCCTATTATGAGTATGGTTAGTGATATCATCATTAATATCAATATTGTTATGCTTTCTCGTGATTCATTTTCAAGCTCTTTTGTAGTTCAAGGGAGTGGCGTATTTCTCTATCATGAAAGCTCTTTTATGGGTTTTCCTATTTTCATATTCGTACTTCGGTGATATGTCAAGTCTATTCGGAAGTTTCTGCAAGCTTTTACCATATTCTCTCACACGGAAAATTAGAGTTTTTTTATTTATAAATAGAGTAGATCCCTTTGAATATGCGTGGTTTTCCTTCTGGATATTTTTTAAAATGTTTTAGTTACTCTTTTAAGTTTATTGGACTGTAAAAATCAGCTGATTATCTGTTTGGCATATTGGATTTTTGAAAGTACTAAGCAACCATGTCCCCTTTGCCCTACACATATATATCAGTGATTTATCTTGAGCATATTGACCAATCCTGGAGGTGTTGATGTATCACAGGTTAGTTGAAACACATATATTCTCCTTTGTCATTGGAAGAGCATTTGTAACAGATATTGAGAAGCTAAAGATCAGCAGCAAAACAAGATCTTTGGATGTAGCTAGAGTTTTAGAGTTTTTTTCGGAAGTCACAAAGGTTCTTATTTACTACTAATGGTTTCCCTTTCAATGGTGGATTTGTAAGTGTGTATCTTCCAAATTGTACTCATTCACACGTCTTTCAGGATGACATCAATCCGGGTTCAAATTTGTTAACAACAATAGAAGTCCTTGTATCCGGGGTATATTTCCTTAATCTAATGTACTTTGATTGAATCTTTGGTTACCCCTATTTCATATGTTTAAGGTGATAAACCTTGATATGATTCGTTGAATTGTAATGTCTTTTGGTACTAGATGTTGCAATCTGTGACACATGGAGCAAAATGTAGGAGTTTTGGGTTTTTCAATATCATGTTTGTTTGTTTTTAAGGTCTGTGCATAATACTGTTGGTCCTTTTGCAGCCTGTCGACAAGCAATCTCTCCTTGACTCTGGGATACTGAGTTGTCTCATTCATATTCTTAATGCCCTTCTGGGTTCCAATGGATCCAATTCAAGGATAAAGGCTACTGTTGACGAAGAATCATTGCTAGCTGAGAAGGATAATGGCACAGATTGGAGGCAAATTCGTAGGCTTGAGGTATCTTCCTTCCCTTAATATCTTGTCATTTTCTATTTCTGGTTGTTAATGACGTGTAGGGCTGTCATTGTTTCTTTATGGTTTCTATGATGTTAGCTTTGCAAGCCATAATGCACTGTGTTTGTTGAAGCATTATTTTTCCCTTTGCTAATATTAGGAGTTTGATTTCCCGTTTTACTTTGAACTACCTCGTTTAAAGCGTTTATTACTGCTATTATGGATCTGGGAGTTTGATTTCCCGTTTTACTTTGAACTACCTTGTATAAAGCGTTTATTACTGCTATTATGGATCCTAAGTTGCTATTTAACATTGTACATTTGTTTGGGTGCAATGGTCTTGTTGTTTGTCCAAAATAACAAGAAGGAAAATCCTGTTTTGTTTCTTTGGCCCGACAAATAAGCTTCGTAGTTACAACAGACTGCTTAGCCATAGGGATTACTTCAGTAGCTAGAGTGGATGATTGTACTGTTATTATCATGGTGCCATGATGAATATCATGGTCTTCTATGGCTCTGTTCATTTCAGTTGGTCATCAGAGAATTTGACCAAGTTAATCTAGTTAACACCTATGGCTAACTTCCTTGCTTTTGTAGCTTGTACAGTTACTGGGAACCTCAATTGAGGCATTCTGGAGAATTTTGTAGTAATCTTTTATTATATTGGTGTTCTAGTAATCTGCCTTTTATGCATAATCATTTGTTCAGCATTTTAATTTTGAGTGACTTGTGAGTCCACTTCAGAATCTACTTGGTGCTATTGGAATCAAACTTTCCAAGAAACTTAGTTTACTTTGCAATGAAGACTTGGCTTATAATACTTAAATCTTTTCTCATGTCCATCATTGGTCAAATTTATGTCTTCCATATCACAAAATGTAAATAGAAGTTGGAATGTTGGCAAAAAACAGAACCTTTGTTGTGATATTGTGGATATATTTATACACATAATAGTACTTTCTGATATTCGTAATTATCTCCATACGTGCAGGTAGAGGGGAGTCTTGTGCATATTATGAAAGCACTGGCTAGCCATCCTTCAGCTGCACAGAGTTTAATCGAGGATGACTCACTTCAATTACTGTTTGAGATGGTTGTCAATGGGTCTTCAACAGATCTCTCTCGATCCATGGGAGATCTAGTTCCACTACACAACATGCAGCTTCATAGGCATGCAATGCAGGTAAACATTTTGCTGAATTTTTGTTGATGACTTGCCATTTATATTTCCTTAAGAATTTCATTCAAGCTTAATGCGGTGATGGTTAGATTTTCTTCTTTGCACCTTTTTGCTTTGTTCCAGATACTTGGCCTTTTACTAGTTAATGACAACGGGAGCACAGCCAAATATATACACAAACGCCATCTGGTATGCCATCACGTAAATCGCTTTAATGCTTTTAAGCTTGTGGAAGACCTGATCGTCTGTTTGGAGCTTGTCTATTGAATAGTACTTCATCTGGTGGTAAACTTGTCATGCAGATCAAAGTTCTTCTTTCAGCTGTAAAAAGTTTCAATCCTGATCATGGTGATCCTGCCTACACTGTGGGCATTGTTGATTTGTTACTTGAATGCGTAGAATTGTCATGTAGACCAGGTAAATCTGCCAAAACCATGTAGCAGTAAACTACAAGTTTGTAGATATTGTTTATTCTCTTCAACTTTTGGAGTAATCCAGAATATGCAGTTGTGGGCATGAAATAACATTTTCTTTTGCAATCGCTAAGCATTATTTCTGATTTTTCTAATATTATAGCGTTTGAACTGTTTTCGTTTTGTTTTACTGTTAATTTGGTAATATTTCAACCTTCAGAAGCTGGTGGGGTCAAGCTAAGGGATGATATACACAATGCACATGGTTATCAGTTCCTTGTTCAATTTGCATTAGCCCTGTCCGCTTTGTCAAAAGATAAGGGCATTCATTCTATCCATTCAAAGTCTTCTTCTGACCCTCAGACAATGACTGATGTAGAACAGGATTTCGTAGGAAACGAGGACCCTTCATTTCGGAATCTGTCTCCAACACTCTCTCGGTTGCTTGATGCTCTTGTCAATTTAGCTCAAACAGGTCCATCTGAATCTACAGATTCTATTGGAGGAAAAACTTCCAAATCTTCTCATACCAAGTCTAGTGACCGTAGCAGAGGTCGCACCTCATCCATTGACCGCCTTACTGATGAGACTTGGGAGAAAGACAATGATAAAGTTAAAGACCTTGAAGCAGTGCAGATGTTGCAGGACATATTTCTGAAAGCAGACAGCAGGGAGCTGCAAGCAGAAGTACTAAATAGAGTTTTCAAACTATTCTCCAGTCATCTTGACAACTACAAGTTGTGTCAGCAGCTTCGGACAGTTCCACTCTTCGTCCTAAACATGGCAGGTTTTCCACCATCTCTGCAAGAGATAATTTTGAAAATCCTTGAATATGCTGTGACTGTCGTAAACTGCGTTCCTGAACAAGAATTGCTTTCACTCTGCTGCTTACTGCAACAACCAATAACGTCAGAATTGAAGCACACTATACTTTCTTTCTTCGTGAAACTAGTATCCTTTGATCAAAAATACAAGAGAGTTCTGCGAGAAGTTGGTGTGCTTGAAGTTCTTTTAGATGATCTAAAGCAACACGAGTTTCTTTCAGGTTCTGATGAACAAAGTGTTAACACCATCCCATTGGAAAGAAAAACCTCAGACAGCTTCATGAAACACTTGGACAATACGGATATCATCATTACTTCGCCCAAGCTAATTGAATCTCCTACAGGAAAGCTTCCTATTTTTGAAGTTGAACATACAATTGCCGTTGCATGGGATTGCATGTTTTCTTTACTGAAGAAATCAGAAGCCAACCAAGTGTCCTTCCGCATGGCTAAGGGCGTGACCACTGTTCTACCATTTCTGGCTTCCAATATTCATCGTCCAGGTGTCCTCCGAGTATTTTCATGTTTGATAACTGAAGATGGTAAACAGGTTTGTGAGTATTCTTTTATTCTTCTTCTGTTAATCTGTTGGGTAGATTGAATGTGCCCACATCTTTTGTCTGACATGTCTTCCTTACCCTGATTTTCTTATTACTTCTCACCAATGTTTTCACCTTCTGCTTTTAACTGCTACTATAAATTGAACAAAAATCCGGGCTGTTAAAATGTTTTTGTGCGCATTCTTGCCTACCTGCTCGATAACCTTATTCTCTGTGCAGTATCGCCAAAATAATCCAATGGCTTTTTTTTACCAGGGTCGTCAAGATGAATTAGGTGCACTTGTCGAAGTTCTGAAAAGTGGGATGGCTACAAATATTTCAGGATCTCAGCACACACTTGAAAATGATGCAAAATGTGACACAATGGGAGCATTATGGCGGATTCTAGGAGCAAATAAGTCTGCTAAGAAGGTCTTTGGTGAAACCACCGGGTTTTCTCTTCTGCTAACTACACTATACAATTTCCAAAATGGTGGTGAGAACCATGACCAGTCAGCTTTAAAGGATTATGTCAAGGTGTTTACCTATCTATTGCGCCTTGTGACAGCTGGGGTGTGTGATAACGCTAATAATAGGACAAAACTACACACAATTATATCATCCCAAACCTTTTTTGATCTTTTGACCGAGTCTGGTTTGCTTTGCATGGAGTGTGAAAGGCAAGTAATACAGTTATTGTTTGAGCTTTCACTTGAAATCATGCTTCCACCATTCTTGCCATCAGAGAATCAGAAATCATCTATTGATGCTGAAAGTGAGTCAACTAGTTTTGTTTTAACTACCCCTTCTGGTTCATTTAATCCTTATAAAGAGCGAGTTTACAATGCGGGTGCTGTTAGAGTTCTTATCAGATCATTGTCACTCTTCACTCCAAAGATGCAGTTAGAACTGCTGAACCTCATTGAAAAACTTGCTCGTGCTGGTCCCTTCAATCAGGAAAACCTCACGTCTGTAGGTCAGGAACTGCTCTTTCAGTGCTCCAGAGTCATTTTGTAAATACTTACTTGCTTACTTATTATGTACTTACAATGTGATTAGGTTGTGTGGAACTTCTACTGGAGACAATTTACCCCTTCCTTTCTGGCTCATCTCCTTTACTTTCCTATGCTTTGAAGATTGTGGAAGTTCTGGGGGCATACAGGTAGAGATTGTAACCAGGATTATATATAACTGCATTTTAATTATCAAATGAATGTTACTTTTTCCCTTGTGTAAAATGAGATTTGTATTTCTGGTAACAGGTTGTCTGCATCAGAACTTCGACTGCTTATTAGATATATTTTGCAAACGAGACTTGTAAATTCAGGTCATAATATAATTGATATGATGGAGAGATTAATTATCATGGAAGATATGACCTTAGAAAAGGTTTCCCTTGCACCATTTGTTGAGATGGACATGAGAAAGACTGGACACGCTGCTATACAGGTATCTCTGGGTGAAAGGTCATGGCCTCCTGCAGCTGGTTATTCATTTATATGTTGGTTCCAGTTTCAAAGATTCTTTAAGTCACAGGGAAAAGAAACAGAAAATTTAAAAGCTGGTTCTTCCAAGAGGTTGAATGGCTCCAGTGGACAGCATCCAGAGTCGCATATTCTGCGGATATTTTCTGTTGGTGCAGCTAATTCCCAGAACACTTTCTATGCAGAACTTTATCTTCAGGATGATGGTCTATTAACTCTTGCAACCAGCAACTCTTGCTCCTTGTCATTTCCTGGTTTGGAACTGGAGGAAGACAGATGGCATCATCTTGCAGTTGTTCATAGCAAACCGAATGCTCTTACAGGATTATTCCAAGCTAGTGTTGCCTATGTGTACATAAATGGAAGGATGAGACACACAGGGAAACTGGGATATTCTCCATCTCCACCTGGAAAGCCTCTTCAGGTAACCATTGGGACTCCGGTCACTTGTTCAAGAATCAGTGACTTGTCCTGGAAACTCAGATCCTGCTATCTTTTTGAGGAAGTCATCACCTCAGGTTCTATATGCTTTATGTACATTCTTGGTAGAGGATACAGAGGACTCTTCCAAGACTCAGATCTTCTAAGATTTGTCCCTAATCAGGCATGTGGTGGTGGCACTATGGCCATCTTAGATTCACTTGATGCTGACTTGCCTATGAATTCCACACCTCCAAAACTTGATATTGCCAGCAAACAGGGGGAGTCAAAGACAGATGGTAGCGGGATTGTTTGGAATTCAGAAAGGCTAGGTAACTTATCATTGCAGCTATCTGGAAAGAGACTTATATTTGCTTTTGACGGAACATGTACAGAAGCTATTCGATCATTAGGGACCTTTACTGTGCTCAACCTGGTTGATCCTATGTCTGCTGCTGCTTCTCCTATTGGGGGTATGTGACAACTCTCCACACATGATATTTAACGACAAATTATAACTGGTTTTGTATATCTTCCCTGTCTACTTATTTTTTCCATTTTCTTCTTGATTCATTGTTGTTTAGTGGGAACTTATAATTACGCTAAACAAGGGTAGCAGTAATCTAAGGGAGCTAATGATATGGATAGCTTTTCTCTTACCTCTTTTCATTTACTGGTTGATGCATTTTGGGGTATTTTCAGGTATACCCCGCTTTGGACGGCTTCATGGAGATGCATATATCTGCAGGCAATGTGTCATTGGTGACAGCATCAACCCTGTCGGTGGAATGGCTGTTGTCTTGGCTCTTATTGAAGCGGCCGAAACCAGGGATATGTTGCACATGGCACTGACGTTACTTGCATCTGCCCTTCACCAGAACCCTCAGAATTTGAGGGACATGCATACATACCGAGGATACCACCTACTGGCTCTCTTTCTGCAGCGTAGAATGTCATTGTTTGACATGCACTCTCTTGAGATTTTTTTCCAGATTGCTGCATGTGAAGCTTCATTTACAGAACCAAAGGTGGAAAATATTCAAAATATTCAAACTGCGTCGTCACCTGGTGTAACACTTCAAGAAGCAAGCTTTGAGGATCTTAGTTTGTCAAAGTTTCGTGATGAATTTTCTTCTATTGAATCTCATGGAGACATGGATGATTTCTCTGTGCCAAAAGATTCATTTAGTTACATTTCAGAGTCGGAAAATACTGATATGCCAGCTGAAACTTCAAATTGTATTGTCTTGTCGAACAAAGATATGGTTGAGCATGTCTTGTTAGATTGGACTTTGTGGGTAACGGCCCCCATTTCAATTCAAATCGCTCTGCTGGGTTTTCTTGAGAATCTGGTGTCCATGCACTGGTACAGGAATCATAACCTTACAAGTCTGCGTCGAATAAACCTTGTTGAACATCTACTGGTGACTTTACAGCGAGGTGATGTAGAAGTTCCAGTTTTGGAAAAATCAGTTGCACTTCTTGGTGTCATATTGGAAGATGGCTTTTTGACTTCTGAATTGGAAAATGTGGTTAAGTTTGTGATTATGACATTTGATCCACCTCAACTGGCATTAAGGCATCAAATTATGAGAGAGTCAATGGGGAAGCATGTAATCGTGAGGAATATGCTGCTGGAGATGCTTATTAGTCTACAAGTAACCATAAAATCAGAAGATCTGCTCGAGCAGTGGCATAAGATTGTTTCATCCAAATTGGTGACATATTTTCTTGATGAAGCTGTTCATCCGACTAGTATGAGATGGATCATGACTCTCCTAGGCGTATGTCTAGCTTCTTCCCCTACATTTTCCCTTAAATTTCGCACAAGTGGAGGTTATCAGGGGTTGACACAGGTGCTTAGAAGTTTCTATGATTCCCCTGATATATATTATATTTTGTTCAGTCTGATATTTGGAAAGCCTGTATATCCAAGACTTCCTGAAGTTCGCATGATCGACTTTCATGCTCTCTTGCCTAGCGATGTAGGTTTTGTGGAGTTGAAATTTGTAGATCTCTTGGATTCTGTAATTGGTATGGCGAAATCAACATTTGATAGGCTGAGTATGCAATCCATGCTTGCCCACCAAACGGGTCATCTTTCCCTGGTTAGTGCTGGTCATGTGGCAGAGCTTGTTGATGGAAATGCAGACATGGCTGGAGAGCTTCAGGGTGAAGCTCTTATGCATAAGACATATGCGGCGCGCCTAATGGGTGGGGAGGCAGCAGCTCCTGCTGCTGCAACTTCAGTCTTGGGATTTATGGTTGATTTGGCAAAGATGTGCCCTCCATTTTGTGGTGTTTGCAAGCGGGCAGAATTTCTTGAAAGCTGTGTTGATCTTTATTTTTCTTGTGTCAGGTTTGTCCCAAGATTCCTTTTTTTAATATACATATTAATTATTCACAATGAATCTGGATTGATTCTGTTTCATGATTTTTATATGATTCCTTTATTTATGTGATACAAGTTTTAATGGCTCCTACTTTTACTGATCAGTGTTGTGTTTTTTTTCACAGAGCTGGTCATGCAGTAAAGTTGGCAAAAGAACTCGCTGTAAAGGCTGAAGACAAGAACATGAATGATAGTGATGATTCCACTAGTTCACAGAATACATTCTCTACACTTCCTCCTGAACAGGAACAGTCTACCCAAGCTTCTTCCAGTGTTGGAAGCTTTCCTCAAGGACAGGCAAGTATGAGTTCTGAAGATATGAGAGTGCTCCCAGATTATGATGCAGGTCATAAAGCAGAAATCGTGGATACTATATCCCATCTGGAAACAAACGATTCAGTGCAAGATGCCCAAGCTGGTCAAAACCTAGATGATGAAACTGTGGATATGGTGTCTTCTTCCTCCAGCTTGAATGAATTTACTTTCCGGAATCCGGAATTTAATCAGCAGGCCGATTCCCAGACCTATTCGTCTATGCCCAGACTTGATTCTCCCATTTCATCTGAGAAGTCTATGACCAAAATTCCTACCATACATTCTATGTCTCCAGGAGCTGCATTGACACCTTTACTGGGGGGTTCCAGCCATGATACAGTCCCTACTCCGTCCATGGACTTGTTTGGGCCAGCTAGTGAGTTTGATTCATCTTCAGACACCAAATCAAATCCGCAAGGATTATCTGCTGCAGAGGCAATTTTTACCGTGAGTCCAAAGCTGCTTCTTGAAGTGGATGATTTTGGTTATGGAGGTGGCCCATGCTTAGCCGGGGCAACTGCTGTTTTAGATTTTATGGCAGAAGTTCTTTCTGATTTTCTGACTGAGCAAATGAAAGCGGCCCAAGTAGTTGAAAACATTTTGGAAAGTGCTCCTTTACATGTTGATGCTGAATCTGTGTTAGTTTTCCAAGGTTTGTGCCTTACTAGAGTCATGAACTTTCTTGAGAGGCGTCTCTTGCGTGACGATGAAGAAGATGAGAAAAGGTTAGATAAGAGCCGCTGGTCATCAAATTTGGATACATTGTGCTGGATGCTTGGGGATCGTGTATATATGGGTGCTTTTCCACAGCCTGCTGGTGTACTAAAAACTATGGAGTTTTTCTTATCTATGCTACAATTGGCAAATAAAGATGGCAGAATTGAAGAGGCAACTCCATCTGGAATGGGTCTTCTT
Source organism: Erodium texanum (assembly GCA_036897725.1). NCBI lineage: Eukaryota > Viridiplantae > Streptophyta > Magnoliopsida > Geraniales > Geraniaceae > Erodium > Erodium texanum. The sequence continues at coordinate 3,995 of JAYMSW010001362.1, read as the reverse complement.
TCCATTGCAAGAGGAAGCAAACCACTTGATGCTTACATACACTCAATTCTTAAAAACACGAATCGCATGGTACTGTACTGCTTCCTGCCATCATTCTTGCTTGCAATAGGAGAAGACGATCTTCTTTCAAGCTTAGGTTTGCTAATGGAATCACAGAGATCGTCTTCAAACTATTCGCTGGAAGAAATGGGAATTGATATCAGCACAGTCTTAAAGTTATTAATTGCTCATAGACATATTATATTCTGTCCCAGCAATCTTGATACTGATCTAACTTGCTCTCTTTGTGTAAATTTGCTATCTCTTCTCCACGACAAAAGGAGAAATGTACAGAACATTGCCATTGATATTGTGAAGTATCTCTTGGTGCACCGCAGAGTTGCTCTAGAAGAGTTGCTGATTGCCAAACCAAGCCAAGGCCTGCAGCTGGATGTCTTGCACGGTGGCTTTGACAGCTTGTTGACAGGAAGTGTATCTGATTTCATGGACTGGCTCCAGAGTTCTGAGCATGTCATCAATAAAGTACTGGAGCAGAGTGCTGGAAGTATGTGGGTGCAATATATTGCTGGAGCAGCAAAATTTCCTGGAGTTAGAATAAAAGGAATGGAGGAAAGGAGGAAGAGGGAAATGGGTAGAAAGTCACGAGATACATCTAAGTTTGATCTCAGACACTGGGAGCAGATAAGTGAACGAAGATATGCACTGGAGCTGGTTCGTGATGAAATGTCTACTGCGCTCAGAATTGTTCGTCAAGATAAGTATGGATGGGTTCTCCATGCTGAGAGTGAGTGGCAAACCCATCTCCAACAGCTTGTTCATGAGCGAGGACTTCTCCCAATGCGTAAGTCCACCATTACAGAAGATCCTGAATGGCTGCTTTGTCCCATTGAAGGGCCATATAGAATGCGAAAAAAGCTTGAGCGCTGCAAGTTAAGAATTGATTCGATCCAAAATGTTATTGATGGACAGTTTGAGTTGGGAGAACTAGAACTGTCCAAAATAAAGAATGACCACAGTCCTAATGCTTCTGATGCTGACTCTGATTTGATGTTCCATCTTCTCACTGACGGTGCCAATCAGGATGGTGATGATGCTGAGCTGTATGCAGAATCATTTTTTAATGAGCGCAGACCCATGCGAGATGGAGATTCTATTAAGAGCGGGTGGATTGATGACATAGGTAGCAGTATAATGGATGGAAGTGTTCATTCTCCTCTTGAGTATGGTGTCAAGTCTAGTGCAGTCTCTGCACCATCAGACAGCTTTCAGGGGAGATCTGATGCAGGTTCTCCTGTGCAATCCTCTTTGAGAACTGATGAAGTCAAAGTTACAGAGGACAGATCAGATAAAGAACTGCATGACGATGGCGAACATTTAATCAGACCTTTTCTTGAGCGACTTGAGAGGATACGATTCAGATACAACTGTGAACGAGTTGTTGGTCTGGACAAACATGATGGCATTTTTCTTATAGGTGAACACTGTTTGTATATAATTGAAAACTTCTACATTGATGAATCTGGGCGCATATCTGAGAAAGAGTGTGAAGACGAACTCTCTGTTATAGATCAGGTTTTAGGTGTGAAGAAGGATGTTAATTGTAGTCTGGAAACCAAGTCAACCTCATCTTGGAGCGCAACAGTTAAGACATTTGTAGGGGGGAGGGCATGGGCCTACAATGGTGGGTCATGGGGAAAGGAGAATATATTTAGTAGTGGTAACTTACTTCATCCATGGCGTATGTGGAAACTTAATAGTGTACATGAGATTCTGAAGCGTGATTATCAACTACGTCCTGTTGCTGTCGAGATATTCAGCATGGATGGATGTAACGATCTTCTGGTCTTCCACAAAAAAGAAAGAGAAGAAGTGTTCAAGAATCTGATTGCTATGAATCTTCCAAGAAATAGCATGTATAGAATTTACTTCTCCCTCTTCTCAGTTGCTATGTGTGTGTTGCTTGCTTGTATGCGATACTGATTTTCCTCTTAAGTATTTATGCATGCTTACTTTCTATTGCCAGCTAAGATGAAGTATTCTGCTTAAATAATTTGAAATTTACCTCTACAATATTTTAAAATTATTTGTATTTTGTGTTTCTTATATTATAGTACATGCCTTGCTCTAGCTTCCTCTAAACTATTTGTCTATTTGACTTTGGAATGAAAGATATCTAAACTGTAACTCTGTTGTCACAACAGGTTGGATACAACCATTTCAGGTTCGACGAAACAAGAGAGCAATGAGGGCAGCAGGCTTTTCAAGATAATGGCTAAATCTTTCTCCAAGAGATGGCAAAGCGGAGAAATTAGCAATTTTCAGTACCTCATGCATCTCAACACCTTGGCTGGACGGGGATATAGTGATTTAACCCAATATCCAGTGTTTCCATGGGTTCTTGCTGATTATGAAAGTTCGAACTTGAACCTTTCAGATCCAGCAACATTCAGGAGGCTTGACAAACCCATGGGTTGTCAGACCCCAGAAGGTGAAGATGAATTTCGCAAAAGGTTAGCCCTAAGCTTAACTACAATTTTTTCTCCTCACATGCCTAGATTATCTGTTAATTGTAGACGTGTTAAAAAATACATGTTTTTTTAGAATGTTCTTGTGGTTGGATCATCACTCATATTCTATTTCCTCATTGTACTTTAGGTATGAGAGTTGGGATGATCCAGAGGTCCCAAAATTTCATTACGGTTCTCATTATTCTAGTGCTGGAATAGTCCTTTTTTATTTACTCCGCCTGCCACCATTTAGTGCCGAAAACCAAAAGTTGCAAGGAGGCCAATTCGATCATGCTGATCGTCTTTTCAATAGCGTTAAAGATACTTGGTTTAGTGCAGCTGGCAAGGGCAACACATCTGATGTGAAGGAGCTTATTCCAGAATTTTTCTATATGCCAGAGTTCTTAGAGAACCGTTTTAACTTTGACTTGGGAGAGAAACAATCTGGAGAGAAGGTGTGTTGTCACTGATTTCCTGATTTTTGGCACTTGTTTAATCTCTCTAATTCTCTTCCTAAGTATAAATCATTTCATGTATTTTTCAGGTTGATGATGTTATCTTGCCTCCATGGGCCAAAGGTAGTGTTAAAGAATTCATTCGGAAGCATAGGGAAGCTCTGGAATCACAGTTTGTTTCAGAAAATTTGCATCATTGGATAGATCTTATTTTTGGGTATAAACAGAGAGGAAAGGTGCGCACCAACGTTCTTTACTATTCGTATGCCATTTATTTAAATTCTTGATAATCTTTTTAGGTGATTAATGGTATTCCAACAGGAGCGCAATGACTACCAAGTATAACAACTTTTTCTTCTCACTTTCTAATTTATTTATTTTGCTCAGCAAATTGTGTATAAAGTAAATGTAGCAATCAATCTTACTTAAGTAAAAGTAAGGGGCACTGTACCCTTGATTCTTAATTATTAAGATTGATGGATTAAGAACTTAAGAGTCACCTTTTATGTGAAAATGAGCTCTATATTGCAACTTGACCCCATCTTTTGAGAGTATCCCAGCATAAGTTGGAGAGCTCAACAAGGGTTGAGAGAAAGAGAGGTCCAATAAGTATTGGACAGATAATAAAGATGGGTGAAATACCACTGTTAAGACTTGAACCCTGACCTCTAGAACCCAAACCTTCTCTTCTCATTTTCATATTCAGTTTATTTCTCATACATTGTCATTCTGATAATAGTTTTGATGCATAATTTACAGCCAGCTGAAGAAGCTGTGAATGTTTTCTATCATTACACATATGAGGGGAGCGTGGACATAGATGCAGTCACAGACCCTGCAATGAAAGCATCAATTCTAGCACAGATCAATCACTTTGGGCAGACACCGAAGCAACTATTTCAAAAGCCTCACCCCAAAAGGCGGCCCGACAGGAAGGTTCCTCCCCATCCTCTCAAGCAATCCAACAATCTCGTCCCGCGGGACCTACGCAAGATCTCATCTTCCATAACTCAGATCCTCATCTTCCACGATA